>VZRE01002356.1:272760-378059 GCA_013396775.1 Cephalopterus ornatus
CGGGGACCGGGACGGGGAGGGGGACGAGGGGACCGGGACTGGGCACCCATCCCGGGGTGCCGGAACTGGGCGGGGACCGGGATTGCTCCGGGAACCCCACTGCGGGATGCTGAGACTGGGACTGACCCGGCGTATCGGGAGAGACACCCTACCCCAGGATACCCGGGCCGGGCGGGGGAACCCACCGCTGGGTGCCGGGACTGAGCTGAGACAGTGACCGTGACTGCCCCAGGGACCCCACCCCGGGATTCTGGTACCGTACCGGGACTGTAACAAGGCACCGGGACCGGGACTGGGTGGGAGTGCCCACCCCAGGGTGCCAGTACCGCAGACAGTCCCGGCAGACACCCACCCGCCGCAGCTTCCCAGCAAGGGGCAACTCGGCTCCCCGATCCCCCCCAGTCCGCACGGCACTGGAACTGCTGCACCGGTACCGGGCAGCGGGTGGCATCTGGTGCGAGGGGCTGGGGGCCACACAGCCACAGAGCAGACCCAGGGAAGGCACGGCCCCTGCCCTCGCTGACACAGGGCTGTCTGTGCCCCAGGGACACCGTGTTTAACCCCTGCCCAAGTACCAATTCAGCCCGAACATCTCTGACACCCGCAACCCGCTCCTGAACCATTCCCAGCAGTGAATCCCCCTGTCCACTTCCTCTCCACTGTCTCCTCATCTCCCTCAAACGTTCCTCAGCCGGTTGGATGAGCCCATGACTCATACGACCTTTCCAACAAGCCCTAGAATACACTTACCTCTTGAATTCACAGTCCTGTAAGGGCCACGGGTGAGACGGGAAAGCAAATGATTTACGCGACGGTGTGTGCTTCCCCAGCCCTCATCTGTATGCACTCACATGGAATTACTAGTTATTTACTCCAAAAAGGCAAACAGAAAATTATGAAGGTACTGAGAAATTAAGAATGTGAAAATTAAGTAGCTCCTCAACCTGAAATCACCGTCTGTGCTACTCCCCAGGCAGGATATGCTGATTGCTGCCCCGCCGCGCTCCCTGCCTGGCTTCCCACTGGCTCCCGGCCGTGGATCACCCTGGTTCATTCCCTGCTTCCCCACGGGCCCCGTGCCTGGTTCCCGGCTCAGGCTGGAGGCGGTGCAGCTCTGCCCAGACTCCCTGGGCGCACAGCATCAGCTCCTGACTCTCAGCATTTCCATTCGGAGAGCGGCAGTGCTCTGTGGGCTGGGGGAAGGACACAGCCCTCTGAGGAGTGTGAGGATGGGGCCACAAGGGTTGGGGCCAGCAGCACCCACCCAACCACAGTTTTTGAGGAACTGCACAGTTCCTGGGACTGGTGCTGAAGTGGCACACAATGGTCACAGGTCACACCTTGGTGTCACAGGCTGGACACTGAGATGAGCCCTGCACGTGGCTGCACTGGAACACTGGTCATAGAATCATAGAATCCCAGAATGGTTTGGATTGGAAGGAATCTTAAAGCCCCTCCAGTGCCACCCCCTGCCATGGGCAGGGACACCTTCCACCAGCCCACGTTGCTCCAAGCCCCGTCCAACCCGGCCTTGGACACTTCCAGGGATGGGGCAGCCACAGCTTCTCTGGGCAACCTGTACCAGGGCCTCACCACCCTCACAGGGGAGAATTCCTTCCTAATAACTAATCTAAATCTCTCTTCTTGTAACTCAAAACCATGCCCCCTTGTCCTGTCACTATCTGCCCGTGTAAAAAGCCACTCTCCATCGCTTCCATAAGCTCCCCAGCCCTAAACAATCCCACGGGTACCACGAAAGTAGCTTGGGGCACAGCGCAGGAAGAGACCATGTTTCCCTGGGACATCTGCCTGAGCCGTGGCACGACACCCCTCATCCTGCCGCCCCCACCGTGCCCACGTCCCCCGCAGCGCGTGGGGCAGCGCCTGACGCCAGCACCCTGCCCGGCCCCCGGCCTGCGCAGAGGCAGCAAAGATATCTCCCACCCACAGCTGAGGGGCTGCAAATTGCGTTGTGAGTGGGGGATTTTGCAGCCTTAATTGTGTTATTTTAACACAGCGTGTGTAGGTGTGAGCAGAGTGCACATGTACCGTTTCCTAGGCTTTGAACAAAGCGAGCTCAAATAGAAGCAAAGTCCATGGCAGATCGTGTTGGCCCTTGTAGGGTTGGTGTTGGGAAGACCCCTGCCAAGCCCTGCACCCCTCTCACTGCTCCATGGATGGAGTGTCAGCCTCAGGAGCAAGCTCGGAGCTCTGTCTGGAGCAGCTGCCCCAGCGGTTCACTAAGATTTGCAGTGAACTAGAAGTTGGGGACCCTGACATCCTGCTCTGCAACTCAGACTGTGGCAGGCAGGGTCACAGCCTGGCACTCTGCCCTGGGCACTCTGGGGTCCTCCAGCTCCTGCTCCATCACCTCTTGCTGTTCCCTGCCCTATCCATTGGCACCTACCTGCTGCTGGTCCCGGACCCTTCTGCACTGGGCAAAGCAGAAACAAACAACAACATCCAGTCCACACTGCAAAGGTTGTATGACTCTGGCAAGAAAAAGGCTGTCCTTGCAGGCAAAAATGTCCCAACACAAGATCTGTTAGGCTTTGTCCTCCCAAATCCAGCCATGAAAGCTCTGCTGCATTTAAATTGGCAAAGTGACAGGAAGTAAGTAGTCAGAAATAATCCCTAGCTGGATTAGGTTTTTCCTTGAAGGAAGAGAGGCTGATACAAGGAGAGTTTGGGTCTTTAGCGACGCAGAGAGATGCTCCAGCCTTGCCTAGTCTTCACTTCATTTCCCTGCTCCCAGGGGCTGCGAGGGGGATAAGGACTCCAGAGCCTTCGGCACATGTGTTCGTCCTTCCCCACTCCTACGAGGGGATTATTGATATCTGCACACACTTTGGAAATGCTGGTTGCAATCCACTGGCTCCAACAGGACTCCAGTGGTGAGGCTGGTGTGTCCCTGGGTGATGTGCTGCTGAGCTCAGCGGGGTTGTAGGAGTGACACAAGGCAGTGATGCCACATGTGCCCCCAGCCCTGCTGCCGGTGGCATGAGCTGGTTCACTCAGTGCGAGCTGGTGCAATTCCCTCCCTTCTCCACACTCTCTGCTGGACTTCCGACAGTTGAGTAGCAATAAAAATAGCAGGGGAGGAACAGAAATCCATTCTGATTAAGCCTCTTTATTCTGAGATGCAGAGGGAGCAGGGGTGGCCGTGCGTGGGCCAGCAGCAGCAGCTTCCGGGGACTGGGCGACCACGCTGGCAGCAGCTGCGTGCCTAAATCCATGGTATTTTGCCCACACTTGTGACATTCCATCAGCTTTTTTTCTCCTCTGTACTGATACATTCTCAACAACTCCCTGACAGGAGGGTGTAGCCAGGTGGGGATCGGTCTCTTCTTCCAGGTAGCAAGTGACAGGACAAGAGGAAACAGCCTCAAATTGCAGCAGGGGAGGTTTAGATGGAATATTAGGGAAAATTTATTCACCAACAGGTTGTCAAGTGGTGGAGTTCCCACCCCTGGGGGGATTTAAAAGTCATGTCAGTGTGACACTTGGGGACAGGGGTTAGTGGTGGTCTTGGCAGTGCTGAAGAAACAGTTGGACTTGATGGTCTTGGAGAGCTTTTCCAGCCTGAATGATTCCATGATTCTTTGATTCCCTGGCAGACAAAACAAGCTGAGGAAAGGGAAAGGGATGACACAGGACAGCAACCACTATGGCAGTGCCCCGGGGTTCTTCCAGCTGCTCTGGTCAGGTCAGCATCTCCCCATCATCCCTATCCCAGGCTCTGTGAGGGAAGCCAAGAGAATCCCTTCCCCAAGGTCATACAAAGACCAGCCTGTAATGGAGAATGTCTGCATGGGATGGGTGGGAAGGACAGACTATTACCAAAGGGAGCTGTGGGCAGTGGTACCCCAGAAACAATAAAAGAACAAACAGCAGAAGATTAAACCCCTTCTGTAGCCAGGTCCAGCTGGACCACGCAGAGCCACAAGGAAAGGTTCACTGCTGCTCCAGCCGCTGCAATTTAATTGATTTGATTTAAATCCTTTGAAGAAGAAGTGGATAAGGAATAATGAGGCAAACAGGATTGTAATGCAAATGAAAGAGATGAAAGATGGCTTCAGGGAGACGCTCTTGAAGGTCAGCGCTCAACACAGAGCTGCTCCTGGTCACTCACTCCGACATTAATGAGGCTGTGTTCCCCTGGATGCTTTGATGGATGGACGGATGGATCAAGAGGCAAGCACTGGGATGTCTGGCCTTTAATCCTCTCGCTCTGGGTGGATCATCCCTCGCAGCCGTGGGGAGGGTTTTACCTGCCTGTCACAGGGACTGCGTTCCTGCTGCCCGTGTCACGCTGGGTAAGCAGACTTCCTAATCGGGTTTTTCCAGATACTCCAATGGAGGTTGCAACTTCAGAATTAATTAACTTCACTATCAAAAGCTGAGTCATTTGTCACAATGGTTTTGTCATTAGCTCCCATAATTAAGGAAAGTGTCACAAAACCAAATGTTTCACTTACACAAGCCAAGAGAAGCAAAGCTCAGGAGCGTTTCTGACATGCTGGGAAAGGGCACGTCAGTGAATCTGGGAGGGGCTCGACCAGGCACCCCAAAACCCTGCACTGGGGCTGGGGCACCTTCCTGGCATGGCTGGGGGCTGAGGGCAGCAGCAGAGGCAGTGGTACCAGCAGCAGGGGTTGGGGCCCGGGGAGGGGGGACAGACCAGGGCTGCCCAGCTGGAGGAGGGATGGGAAGCTGGGGCACAGGGGCAATGCTGGGGCTGGTTGAGAGGGGCAGTTTTCCCACCCCCAGGTGAGTTGGGGTGGTTCCCAGTGAACACCTGCCACACTAGGTAGGAGAGATGAGGACATCTGACTGAGAGCTTAGCTGAAGAGCCCAAAGGCAGGAGGAGAAGCCCTTCCCAACACACTCACCAGCTTTCACTAGCGCACTTCCCAAAAAAGCAGAGTTCCTCGATGGAGAAAGGCAGGTACAAGCTGTGGAACTCTCCTGGGAGTGAGCAGAGCACGACGGTGCACTCAGCCAGGAACCCCACAGGCCCTGGAGCACGTGCAGGCACTGGGGGATCCTAGAGGATTGAGATCAGCTCTGAACACACCCCTCTCCTGCTGCCCCCTGACCTCGCTGCCAGGCATGGTGCCCACAGAGGGGCTGCCGGGCACCCAACCCCTCCCTGTGCCCCCAGCTCAACCCCACAGCCCTGCACCAGCTGCAGAGCCTGGGAACCAGTGCTCACAGGGTGGTGGGAAGAGCCTCTGCAGCAGCATTGAGTAACCCATTAATTAGTAGTTAGCTGAAGATGCAAACAACCTGCACCTTCCCCTGCTCCCCACTGATCCCCCGTACCTTGAAGTGCAGCTGAAGGTCTCCGCTCTGGGACCTGCATTTGGGCAGCTTCATTAGCTGAGACACTCCAGCTGAGCAGATATGCAGCTTTTTGACCAAAACCCTACAAACTCTCAGCATTTCCTGCTGTGCCAGGGCTCTGTGGGGCCCCTCTGGGTGACCCCAACCCCCCCGGATCCCCGGCTGATGGCTGGGACCCCCGGGCATGCCCAGCCACTGGCTCGCCCCTGAAGGCTCATGGGCAAAGAAGCCAAGCTCTCAGGGTTTCTTTAAAATGATATATTTTATTTTTTCATACATGCAGCAAATCGAATCAAGAGTATATGCCCATCTAAAAGGAGGTCTTAATGAGAACTGTTTGACAACACACAGCAGGTAGTCTAGGATGTAGAAAAGTCATCAAATACTTGCAGGTGAAATCAAATTCACAAACACAAACTGTTCAACAATAAACATTTTTCTTTTTTTTTTTTTTTTCCGTTTTAATTGCCACTTTGAATGTGATCAGAAATAAACAGCTCAGGTGACACTTCCATGCATGGAGCCAGAGGTGTGTGGTCAGACAGGCTCACCTGCTCCTGCCACTGCGGGCAAGTCACACAACTCAGCAGTGGGAGCGAGTTCCACCCTCCAGGTGCAATCCTAGCCTTTGGAACAGCGTGATCCTTCTGTTCTGTGCTAGAACTCCCCTGGTTCTTCCCTTAGATCAGAGCTCTGGGATTCACAATCATCAGAGCACATCGACTGCCCTGTGCTTGCTCATCTTCCCCCCTTGAGGCTCTCTGTCTACGTGGGTTGGCCACTGTGCAAACTCGCATTTATTTATTAAATGGATTAAATCAATCGATAACTCCTTGGGTGATGGGTCTCAGCAGGAGAAGGCTGCTCAGAGCTCCAGCCAGGGGAGGCAAGTGCAGCAGCAGGTCCCAGCCACACACAAACAGAGCAGCACTGGGAGCAGGAGCAGGGCAGGTTCTGCTCACGGAGCAGCCACCAGCCAGCGGCCCAGGGGGAACTGTCTGATCCATCCTGTCCCAGGGAAACCACCTGAGAGCCGGAACCCCACTTACCTGTGGCACTGAGATGTAATCCATCCGTGCACAAAGTCAGGACTTGCCATCCTTTGCGGTGTGGTGAGCGCATGTCCTGCCTCCTCAGCCCTCCCCCTCTGCCACTGCAGGACCCTGCTGCCAGTCCCTCTGCATCCAGCTGGGACACCACACCTGCACCCACTCCCTCAGCAGCAGCAAGTGGCCAGGGGCACCCTGCAAGCCCCCCCTGCATCAGTGGGCTGAGGTGCCTCCTCTGTCCCCCATGAGCATCCTTCTCCTGCCTCACACTGTCCCCTTGTCCCCAGCACTGCTCTGACACACACAGCAGTGGGGACAGAGTCTTGAGTTCCGTAAGAACCTGTTCATCCACTCCTTCATCCAGAAAAACTTCTCTGACATCATTGATGACATCTTCAATAACAGACCTGTACAATTTAGGTGCTCCAGGTATGGATTTACTGGTATGGATTTACTGGGCTTTCTCCATCATTAGAGCACCGGGGATTGGTGAATGGGGCTCTCCTGAAACTCATCTCTGAGCATCCTCCTGCAGCTCTGCCTTCCCCATCCAATAGTGAAGATTAAATCATCAAATTACTGTAAACAGTGACTCAACCCCTGTCACCCTGCCCTTCCTTGGAGGAGTTCACACAGATCTGAGCATCTGTGCAGGGCCAGGCACATCCCATTACACTTTTCTCCACAGAAGAAACAGGTCATCTGGAAATAAACCTTGAAATAAGAGTTTTGCAAGCAGCAGAATGGACAACGTCAGGAATACTGAAGGTATGAGTCCTGGGAAGAGGACCCAGCCTTTGCCAAACTCTCCCCAGAACATGGATCTCAACCCCAAAGCTGCCACCCAGCCTGCCTGGTGCCAGCCCCCGCTTCCCTGCAGGTCCCCTCCAAGGCCACCCAGTTTGTTCAGTGTCCAGCAACGCCTGCTCCACACACAAGTGTCACCCCAACACAGACACAGAAGTCCCAAACAGAAAAGATGTGGCTCCCCCCGCAGCAGCCCCTGCATGTGCCCACAGCCCCGGGGTGCCCCTCAGCCCCGGAGACCTTCCAGCAGCATCCTGGACAGACCTGGGAGTGCCTTCAGAGCCGAAGATACGGAAACTAAAAACATTCACCACTGAAGTAATACTAATTCTGCAGCAACGGGTTTGAAGGTCACAGGAACGCACATGCTCTGACATCAGCTGTGGTCTGCAGAGGATGGTGCGGCGTCTTCGGGAACGCGTGTGGGGCTCACGGGAGCCCTCACCAGCCACCGGCCCCCCAAGCCTCCCTGGGCCCCTCATGAACACCCTCCTCCATCTGGCACAATTTGCAGTTTTTCTGGGTTTGGTTTGGTTTCCTCCAGCCCAGGGCAGGACCCGAGGCTGCGGGCTCAGCTCACGCCCCAGCAGGCACAGCACAGTGCCCGTGGCTGGGTAACGGAGCGAGGGCACCCGTCCAGCCCCCCGGCACCGGGACATCGGCTTAGCTGCTGGCAGCCTTTTGTTCTCAAGGAATCATCAAAAGAAGAAAATTTCCAAAGGTATAGCTTGATGTTTATAAAAGGCCTACAACCAGAATTTCCTCTGCAGCACTCCTGCTGACTTATAAAAGCCCACCCCATTTCCCCACGGCACAGCAGAACCTGTGTTGGTTCAGAAAACACACACGGGGGTTCTGCAAACCAGGCAGCCTGGGCTGTGACGGGAGTGGGGACGGGGACTCAGAGGCCTCTGTGTGCCCAACAGCCAGACTCACTGCCCAACTTCCCATGGGCAGCCCCTGCCTTCCCCTGCCCTTATCTGCCTGTCCCTGACCACCCCTGTGCATTCCTGCCTGCTCTTGCCCACACCTGCCTGCTCCCTCCTACCTGCCCGTGCCCACTCCTGTGCTCACCTGCCTGCCCTCGCTCCTGCCTGTCCACTCCTGCCTTCCCCTGCCTGCTTCTTCCTCCACCTGCCTGACCTTGCTCCTGTCTGCCCCTGCCCACACCTGCCTGCTCCTACCCCTCCTGCTTGCCCTTGTCCCCTCCTGCCTGCCCCTGCCTACCCCTTCCTGCCTACCCCTACGCTTGCTCCTGCCTCCACCTGCCCCCTCCTGACTACCTCTGCCTGCTCCTGTCCCCTCCTTTCAGCCCCTGCTCGCCCCTGCCTCCTCCTGCCCACCTGGACACCACGGCTCTGCCTCACAAACAGCTGCTGAAATTGTCTCTTCTCATTCATATTTTCTTTTAAGTGATGCAGAAGGTCCTGGATTACCAACTAAAACCCCCAGGAATTTCAGTGGAAATCAGGGAAATCAAGATGCCTGTGAAATCCATGGGTTTGGAGCCTGGAAGAGAATTAGCAGAGGGTGTAAAGTAGAAAAGTTTCCATTACAAATAGCCCTCAGTGCAGCCCTTTGGTCTTGGGCATGTTTTCAGTTGGTAAATTGTAAACCGAGAATATAAATGTGTTCTGTTTTGGTAGAATATTAATATCCTTTACAGAGCTGTTACATCTCGACAGTGTCTGTGAAAGATTTATGCGAGTGCTGACAGAGCGTATCAAAACTGCAAACTGTTCCAGATGTTACAAAAAAAAATCCCACCTTTCACTTAGAAAAAGATTTGCTCTGATTTACAAGAACTGGCACGGGATTGGTTTGGAGTGGTAATGCCCGAGCATGGGGAAGGTGGATGGTGGGGGAGGACACTCCAGAGAGCCGGGCTGACCCTATAGACAATGCATTGAAAAATATAGGTCTACAAGCAGATTTTTCCACACTGATCAAATGTATCCATGTCTTGAACAAAAGGCTCCTCTAAGACAAGCTCACACTCATCGCAAGCTTCAGCACAACGCTTTAAGCGATCAACCATGCTTAGCATTCCACAGCAACGCTTTGGGAGTAGCTGGGTCACTGGGATCTCAGCATTCCACTGCAAAAATTACAGAGACTGTAGCAATTTGGTATATTTCTGTTTGAAAACTCTATTAGTCACCACCAACTATAGTTCCTAGAAGTATCACTGATCGGTAAGTGGCGCCCCGGACACCTCCGGCTAGGGAAACCAAGCTAGCGAGTGGCACGGACATGGAGAGGCCTCCTAGGAGAAGCGGTCGGCGTTTGGCGGGAGGGTATGTGTGTCTGCACTGCTAATCCCGGAAGACTAGTGTCCTTATGTACAAGGCGACCTGGAGGTGGGACAGCGAGGAGAGGGCTGCACCGCGACTACACGTTAATGACAAACTCGGGGTTAGTGTAGGAGAATCCAGCAAACTCGTTCTGGTCCAAGTTCATGATGAAGAGTTTGTCCGTGGGCGTGAGCTCCACTGGCTGCCGGGTGAACTCTTTGTCGAAGTTGGAAGTGTCGCGCTTGTCTTTCTGTTAAACGGAAAGCACAGAGTTAAACTGGGAAAGGAGCGAGCCAGCGAGCGAGGGAGCGTGGCAGCACCCAGGGGCAGTGGAAGCACCCGGGGGTGCACGTGTTGTCCCCTGGGAAGCTGTGCTGTCCCCAAGGGAGTTGTGCTGTCCCCAGCGCTCCACATTCCACACCAGTTTCTCAAGCTGCCACCGACGAGGAACTCATCGCCCTGTACAAAAGAAGCAGCCCCACACCATCAGCCAGAAGAGGAGAACACCAGTTTAACAGCCTGGAACACACAACCAGGACATAAAGAGACACATGAGAGCTGAGGGTGCTGGGGAGGGAGCACGCCTCCTCTCCTGTTCACTGTGAGAGAGAGCACAGAGCAGTTCTTAGCATGCAGAACCCCCACTGCAGCCAGAGCTTGGCACTGCACAGGAGGAAGGAGCCTGGAGGAAGCAACATGCCTCAAAACAATCAATACGATGTTAAAATTTAAACAAAATAGTCAGCTGTGAGAGCTCTTTCTGCTTTAAGCTCAGTTTTTGAATGATGTCATGATACGGTGTTAACCAACACTGGTTCATTGATGGAGGATGTGATTTGCTCCAGGGTTGTACAGAGAAAACACACAGCACTTCAAAACTCCAAGAAGGAAAATTCCACATAGGCAACCTTTTCTCCTTTTAATTTCATAAGAAGAACCACTTTGCAGCTACATCCAAGCCAAAAAAGGGGGAAAAAAAAGGACGTTAGTGTCAGGATTAGTGCTGGGAACCTGCTATCAGCACTGCGGAGCCAGCGCTGGGAACACGTGGGCTGCTTTTCTAAACCCGTGTGGATCAGAGACCGCCTGGCTCAGGGGTGTCCCACCGTGGGAGGTGGCAGGGCCGTGGCTGAAGGGGTGACCAAGCACTGAAGGTACAGAACAAGCACCCAGGGTCCTTCACCCACAACAACGGGAGGTGGGGGGACATCGGCAGCCGGGAAACTGGCTCCACTGTGCCTCATTACTAAAGCCAATAGGGACAAAAAACCTTCCCCATCCCTTCTTCCATATCTCTATGTAAGAGAGACCCCAACACTGTGCTGGAGACACTGGCAGGACCCTGTCACAAACTTAGTGCCTTGCAGAAACCTGCAATATGAAATTTTTTTTTAATTTTTCCCAGCCTTTGCCTTTGAAGGGGACCCTGGTCTGCTGCACCAGGATTTCCAACCCTGGGTTAATCTCTCAGCTCATACAGAGAAAAAGAACTGTGGAGGTCCTGCAGGTCCCACATCCCACCCTGCTCCCCCCACCTCCTCCTACTGTCCTGGTGAAGGACCTGGCAGGTGAGATGCTGTGTCCTCCCTGCAGCCCCTCTTGTCCCAGCAGCTGCCAATGTCCCAGAACTCTGGGTAGAGCCATTGGCATCTTCATGCCTCAAACAGGAGCATGGCCAGGGCACGGCACAGAGAGAGGTTCTTCTGCCAGCCCCGACAGGCAAGGAGCACCACACCACAGCTGCAGTCAGACCAAGCCTTGGGAGATGAGCCAGCAACGGATCAGGACCTACAGGGGTGCTCAGAGACCCCACTTGTCACAGGAGACATCCCATCAGGACGGCTTTAGCCTTGTGGGAGGAGGATCAGAGAGAGGCAAGGATGATGGAGAGGAGACGAGGCAGGAAATAAAACAGGGCTGGACGGAGCTCAATGAGCAAAGAGAGAAAAGCCAGCAGAAGAGCCAGGATGTGGCTGTGCCATCAGGACTTGAACACGTGGCAAAGCTCAGGGCACCAGTGACTGCGGGTCCCAGACTGTTCCTGAGCCGTCAGAGTCTCTCCAGGGCTCCACTCCCAGCACAGAGAAGGAAGAAGATGCAGATCTGAGGGCACAGAGTGGGAGCAGGGAGGGGCAGACAGGGTGAAGGAGCCAACTTCAGGTGCAGAGTTCTGCAGGCAAAGGGTGAAGCAGTAGAAACACGAGGACAAGCCCACCTTGATGGCAGCAGGGTCCCCCCAGGGACGAGCGGCCAGGTGGTCCACGGCAGGTGCTGCTCTTCAGTGCAGAGGGGGCGGGCACAGGGTCTCTCCTGCACCCCAGCACGTGCACAGGGAGCTGATGGTGGTACTGGGCTCCTGCTGCATTCCCAGAGGGATGCTGAACTGCCCAAATGGTTCCTGAAGGCCACATCCATCCAAACCAAGGTGTGCCAGGACACCACCGTCCTACTGAGCCAGGAGCTCCTCCCGTGGAGGAATGCTGCGGGATGCTGCAAAGCGGAATGACACATCTACATCTGCCACTGGTGCAAGTTGCCACCATGGTCCCCAGCCCTCCAGAGTGCTCAGCCTGGGGGCCCTGGGGTGCGAAAAACCTTCTGCTGCTGCTTTTTGGCAGCAGAAAGCTCTGGCAAAGGCAGCGACGTGCCTTGGAGGGGGCTCAGGGCAGCCCACCCTCGTGCACTGCCCCTTCCAGCAGTCCCCCACTCCCTGGGGGCTTAGCTGGGAAGCTCTGACTTCAGCAAAGTTGGGGTTTGCTGGTTTCTTACCTTGAATTTTGTCTGAATTGGTGGCAATTTGGCTTCTGTCAAGATGATGAACAGCCTGGGAACAGGCACGGAATGGCTGCATGGATCTGGTACGGAGAAAGGGGAGGGCAGGAGACACTCAGGGCTGAAAGTGCCTCCAGCAACAGGCGAATTGACCTCGGGAGGTGAGGAGGAGCACAGTGGGACACGCTGGGCTCCCGCTGCCCAGGGCATGGCTGGCCCAGAGCAGTGTTCCTGCCTGGACCATAGGGATGGGAGTCCTCCCCATCGACTGCCACCGAGCCCCTTCCCCATGGCAGAGCTCTGGGGCTGCCCGGGTGGAGGACTCTGGGGTCAGCTCCTGCTGGTGCTGCCATCCGGTGCCTCTCGGAACAATCTTGCGGTGTCCAGACCCACAGAACTTGGCAGAAGTGAATCCCAAAGGCAGGATGGAGTTCTGCCGGCACTCGGGAGGGAGGTTAACAGGAACCTGTAATCCCTCTTTAGCTGAAACTGCCAATTGCTTTGAACAACTGCTCCTGGGAGAGCGGGGCAGGGATGAGTCACCGGCACACGCCGGGCGCTCGCCTCTGCAGTCTCCAGAAATCCGAGGCGATGCCGCAGTCGGGTCCGCTTAAGGCGCTGGAAGAGATTCCCAAGCGGCAGAGCTCTGCCATCCTCCACTCCAGATCGTCCTTCCTCCAAGGGTCATCCCAGAGAAACTCCTTCCCTGTCCATGCTGGAGAGGCACAAGTGAGTGGGGTCGTCGCTGAGCAGCACGGGCTGGTGCAGGGGACTGCGGACCATCGCTCCCTGCTTAGACAATGCTTCCAGCACATCCCACCTCCGTTTTTTTGGGACGAACGCTGCAGAGGAAGAACAGGCCATGGCTCCAGTGCTGCCTGTGGTGTCCCTGAGCCGGCATCCCCCTGCATTCCAGCCCTCGGTGCGGTGCAACCTCAACTCCTGGAATCACCTCCCTGAACTGCAGAAACTCATTATTGCCAAACACATGCAGGTTTCTTGGACATAGTTTCTCACTTTTTATTTTATAATTAGTATCAGAAAAAAAAAATTGGCACATTACAAGTCAAAGCAGATTGATACAGTGACAGCCCACAAACATCTGCAAGGGCATAGAAGGAAGTGGTGTGATTGTCGTTGTTTCAAGAGAAATTCACCCTTCCTGAAACGTTTCCTTTGAGGCCAGAAACAAAACTCAGGCCATTTAAATATCTAGTGGCAATTTTTAAGAGTAGAACTAATAATTGAAACAAGTTTCTTTACAAGGCTCATATCAGAATTCACAATACTGGTCAGAGTTAAATAGGTCCCGTTTGGGTTAATACCATTTTTTGACACATTTAAAGCGCAGGTAACAAACTCCATCAATTGCTTTGGCATTTGAAAAGAAGAAGCAGCTTCACTATAGAACCGGTGTTGGTGGGGCTTTCTAGGGTGACCACGGATTCAAAAGCAGATCTTCCAAATTTCTGACTTAGCACTGCATATTGTTTGTTCTGATTAAAAAAATGCCACTTTGGAACTGCACAATCAGGAGGAATCTTTGCCAACAGCAGCTCTGCCTTCCTGAATAACTTATCCCATTGCTGGGGACCCAGCACTGGGAACATGCCATCCCAAAGCATCTTTGGAAAGAAGGGGAGCTGTGGCAGGGCTGGACAGACAGCAGGACACAGCTAAAAAAGGAGCCAGAATCAGCATCTTGGCTCTCCAAAGGTTTTGGGAGGAGCTGAAAGGCTCTGGGGAAAGGTTTTGTTAAAAACACTTACTTGCCACTAAGGCTAAGAAGGCTAAACATGAATTTTTCATGATTATATTAAAAAAATAGAAAAAGGAAAGAGCAGGAACTAAAACACACGATGAAGGGATTTCTCCCAATTGTCACTGTGTCTCTGTTTTCCTTCCATCACCCACTGAACTGTTCCTGTTTTCCACCAAAAAAAAAAAAAAATCACAAAAGCGCATTTCCTGCATTTCCTGCACAACCCCCCTCCAGGGACACCCCAGGTCACAGGAAGACACTTCTGGCTTTGAAATATGGTCACTCTAGTACGAGACTGAAGAAAACCCATGGATGCAAGTTTCGCAATGGAAAACGTCACCACAACAGCAGCTGGGTCTGGATGATGGATGTGGGGATGAGATCTACACAGCGACTTAGCTCTTGGCTTCAGGCATAAAAAACTCAGAGTTAACAAAGGAAAATCCTTCGAATTCTGACTGGTCAATGTTCCTGATGACTTCCTGGTCGGGAGGTGTTAGCACGGGCGGATGGCGAGTGAAAAACCGGTCGAAGTTTTCCGCGCTGCGTCCGCACTATGAGAGGGGGAGAAAAGAACGGATGGTGGGTGGGGAGGGGATGGGGCTGCACCAACCCCCCATCGCGGCACAGCCACGTCAGGACAGGAAAAGGTGCAAAACACGCTTTGTTAGTCACAGGGTGATGGCATGGCACGGCATGGCACAGCCAGGGACTGGCCAAGCCCCCGGCTGTGCCACGGGAAGCGGCTGCAGCAGGAAGGAGATGGGGTGCAGTCAGAACAAGGGCCCTGCAACTGCCCAGGCTGGGGGTCAGGATTCAGTGGAACAACAAGAACAGTAGCTCACACCGGGTGGATGCCAGGTCACAACTACAGACCAGGCTCAGTTCCTGCCTGTCACACGCCACATCCCCACGAACGGCGTGTGGGGACTCAGCTCCAAGGGCTGGTGACTCTCCCTCCTGTCACACGCAGCCAATGCTCTCTGGGCCCTGTTTCCTCCAAGAAGCTCCTCAGCCAGCAAATCCCAGTCCCTCAGGTCTCTCTCCCATTGCCCCCAAGAGAAAACATGCTCCAAGTGCTGCCACAATTTTTCCTGGTATTTAACTTTCATTTGTTAAGTAAATAGATTTGCAATTTTAATAAACGTCAGACTAAATTTAATAAAATATTAATGACAAATACATGTAAACTTCAACATTTCCCATTCCCTCCTCTGCTCAGAGGTTTCAGAAAAGACAGCGTGAAAATCCATCATCCTCCATGGCACGTTCCTTTGGCAGCTCTTATATGTCCTTACAGCACCAAGTGAGACACATTCTTCTCAAACCTCTAAAAAACAACTCAATGGGTAATGCCGGAGTCGATTTAACTTCAGCCTGAGCCCATTCTTCCACCCCACGGTTCCCCTTTGGGTTTGTAAGGCCACACCTTCACATTTCTAGTCTGGGTTTGTTGAGCTTCTGCTCCCAAAAGCGCCTCTTGCCCACAGCCACGAGCTCAGCCCGGAGCTGAGTCCAGCCCTTCTCCCCTCCTGCACCTCTCCTGGGCTCTGGGGTCCCATGTGCTGCAGCCCCAGCCCTGGGGACCCCGCAGGAGCCTATGGTGGAGCTGCTCGAGAGCCTAACACCTTCCCAACGCCACCACATTAACATCAAACCAGCAATTAAACCCTGCAAATGGGAGCCGCCGCTTCCACAACGCCCGGGGGGCCAAAGTCAGGACGCCAGGAGCCCAGTTGGGCTTTTCTGGGCCACTGGTTGCCCCCTGAGCACTGGGATAACACAGACTAGGAGCAGGATTCCTGGGAAAGCTGCAGTGCTCCAGGCCACCAGCCCAGGAGCAGCGCCCAGGGCAGGGGTTACCTGCGGCCCCGCCGCTCGCCCGCCCCTTCCAGCACTGCCAGCACACGCTGGGAGCCTTCCAGTGCTTTCCAATCCCGCTGTCACTCCCTGTTAGCTTCACAAGACCTCAGTGCAGACACTCAGGGCAGCTCATGTGCAGTGTCTGGCAGCACCAGATGCCTTTTGGCTACAAGGAAATGTGCCGTCTTAAAAAAAGAATATTTAAAAAAAAAAAAAAATCAAATGAGCAACGCCCTCAGAAAGATTTAAAAATTAATCCTGATGAGATGCTACCAGTTATTGCAATAGGAAACACAAATATATTTTAATATGCATATTGGCAAGCAAGAATTTCTCACGATCGTGAAATAAGTTAAGTATATGTGGATGGAAAATCTGAAAAGTTGCATCTATCCATAGTATTTCCTGTCCTGCTGCGTGGAAATTATGGACTTTCTGGTTGGATACAGATAAAATGGATGGATAAAACCAATACTTTAAAGCTGAAAATTGTCTTTAGGTTGACAGAAGTCACATTCAAGCCTGTCCCTCAGGTCTGAAGGCGGGGACCTTGCACTGGTGCTGTTCTCACCCCACACCCTGAGACAGCCGGAGGCTCTGGGAACGGGGCAGGGTTATTCCAGCCCAGCACTGCTGGAGTTCCAGGCTCCAGGTTTGACCCACACCTGTGATAAGGGAGAGCAGGAAGGATCTGTGCCAATCCAGGCAGCAAATGGTCTCTATCTGCAGGAGCACCTTCTTTACAGCTTCCTAAATTAAGTTCCATGTTAATGGACAGGAGATGCCATGTGAATTTTTACATTTATCTAAAGCCACTTTGAGAAAAATCTGCCTCCTTTTAGTCTGATAATAATGTACAGGCATCACTCCATCCCGACTGGAGAAAGGGGGAGGGTGGGAATTTATCTTACATAAATCCCAGCGTGTCCTGTCTAATATTTATAGCCAGCACAGAATGGCTTTTCTTCCTGAGCTGCAGAAATAAACCTGTCAGCTCCGAAGATGGCCTTGTGTTTTATCACTTTCCTGCTTGATTTCAAATAGAGACAAAAGGCATAATAAAATATTTTCCATTGATCCCTGGGATGCAATCAAGGACCATAAGAAGCCAAGGATGCTGCTGCCACCAGCCCTCGTTCCCAGCACCGAGGAGAGGTGCTGGGCTGAAGACACCCTCGATTTCCCAGGGTTTTGGCCCAAAACAGTGGAGCAGCCACAATCCCACTGGCCTTGCAGGCATGTCCTGGACAAGTCTGACCTTCCTGGTGCTGCTCCGGGTCAGGAAAACTGGCTCCTTGTACCCCAGGGAGGATCAGGGCTCTTCTGGCAACTGTGTTTAGGGAGATTCGGGTCACAGCACGAACTTGGGGCCAGCCCGAGAGTCCCTGTGCTCGTCAGGGGGGATGGTGGTGCTTTGGGATGCTCCAGCACACCCCTTGATCCCTGCTGCTGGCAAAGGGAGCATCTGCTCCTGATACAGGGCCCTGTCTTTCATCCAACTCCTATGGAAAAAGCCAAGTTTCTGCCTAACATACTGAAAACAGTGGCTGAATATTCTGGGGAATCTCAGGGAAAGTCTTTACAGGACCCTGGGACTCCCAGAGCAAATCCTGACTGGATTACCAGAGGAGATGTTTAACCTTAGCACTTCCACCTGCCCACTGTCGGCCCCCTCAATCCTTAAATCCCACCTAATTAGGAAATTACTTATGCAAACATTGGAACTCACCTCGTACAGACTGAACTAAGGCTACAAAACCCCACATGCAGGGAACCAGCGCTTTTACACATCCAGGTCTATAAAAGGCATTTCAATATTAATTAACCCAAGGCAGTTAGGGGAAAATTAATTTATGCAATTAAAAATTATTAGATTAAAAGCCGTTTTTTTAACCCCCCATCCTGTTTTGAGTAATCCTGGGCTCTGCAATGTGATTTCAGTGCTTTCAAAATGAGACTTTTCAAATCACTAGGCTTTATGTAAAGTAAAGGAGTAATTAGATACCAAAAACAATAATTATCTCAACGAGAGACAGGGAGAGCAGAGAAGTGTAAATACACTGCCAGGGCAACTGCAGACCCAGGGAAGGAATTGTTATGCACCAGCCAAAGCAGGGAGCAGCCAAGCACAGCCCCACGTCAGAACACCAAAGACAACCCAGCCCCTGATCTGTCTCGTTCCTGACTCTGTGATAAAGGTTAATCAAGCACAAAGCAACACACGAGCTCTTGGGAATTCACTTCCAGCTCCGGGCACGGAACAGCCCAGCCAGGCAGAGGCTGAAGCCTCCATTTCCCTGTTGGGGTGCAATGATTGAGGTTTTTGGGAGGGATTTGATTCCCTCCCCAGAAGCAGGGCTGGGCAGGCACAGCAAGCCCTCCCCAGCAGCCCTCTGTACGCTCCCAGTGCCCCCTGTACCCTCCCAGTGCCCCCTGTACCCCCACTCAAAACTGCAGTGATGCTACAACATCATGGAAACGTGGCCAGAAAATGCGTGGCTGCTACAGAACAGAAAACAAGCAAAGGTGCCTCTGTGGAGACCGGGTGTGGATGAGGAACTGAGCCACCAGCTCAAATCAAACATGAACTAATGACACCTCTGATAAGCAAAATGGTGCTAAAGACAATTTGAATGGGGCTCTGCTCCCCTTGGCTGGTGCTCCTGGGGCTGAGCACAGGCTGGATCAGGGGATGGCTGGGGGCAGACACCCAGCCCTCACTGGTGTGTTAAGTCTTATTTTGAGGCTCTGGATACGAACAATACCTGCAGCCTGACCTTTACAGACACTAATTTATTAAAAAAAGAAAAGAAAAGAAAAAAGGCTTAAGCCAAGGGGAAGAGCCAGGTCAGCACCAACTCCTCTGCAGCAGTGCTCGGCCCTGGTGTGATCCCTGAAGGTCACAAACACTCAGCAACACCTCCCCTTGTCACCCCCCAAACACTCCACTAGTGCCCAAACCCCACTCCCATTCCTGCTGCTGCGCTCTGCACCCACTGCTGGCATGACAGAAACAGCTTTCTGCAGCACAGAGGCACTGCTGGAGAAATATCAGCTATCAGCAAGTACCTGAGTTGTCTTAATCCTCCCTAAATCCCAAATCAGCTGCTGTTAATCTCCCTGTCCTATCAAACAGGGAATTTTCCTGGCACCAGACGTTGGGTGAAGCGACAGCCGGCAGCTTAACCGTCCCCCTCCCCAGGGCCGGTGTCAAAGGGATTTTTAAAGAAAGAAGACATTTAAAGCAGGACAAAATTTGCACATTTTAAAGCAGAAGAGCAGTGAGGAAGTGCTTTTGATGGAATTCAGTTGTTTTTCACTGTAAAACACCACACACCAATGTTCTGCCCCAGTCCAGAGCAGGCGACACTGGGGACCTGCTGGGAGGAGAGGGACAAGGTAGAGGGGACACAGCAGCAGCAGCTTCACTGGAAAATGAACACAGAGGTGGGAAATGGCAGGAGCTATGAATTTACCTTTGCTCCTCATCATCCCTGGCACAAAGGTCCAATCCCACCCCCAGAAAAGTCACGGGGTGCACAAACAGCCCCAACCACTTGGCACTGTTCGGCTCTGATACCAAAGTTAACGCTTTCCTGGTAACACTGTTCCTACAAGGTCTAATGGCTTGAAGATCCCCTTCCTTCCCAAGGAAAGGCAAGCAGGCAGCAATCCAGACCCCTGTGCTAACCATCCCAGCCGCTTCCCAGCACCTGGGTCTCCCCATTTCCGAGGCAGGCAGGGAGAACAGGAGATTATCCCTCTGCAGATGCGGAGACAGCCTGGGCCGCGAGGCACAGAGTGCAAATGAGCAGCTCTGAGGACAGGACCTCACAGAGCTCCCTGCAAAGGCATCATTGCCAGGAGTGAACTTGGTAAAAATATCTGTCTGAAACTAAAGCAAGCAGCCCCAAATGCAGGCAGGGCACGGCCGGTCGCCATCCCTGCTCCACCTGTGCCATGTGCTGGAGGGAGACAGGGCTGTGGTGGCTCTGACATGGCCACCAAATGGGCGGATTATTCCTGTTTCATCAGTCAGAAAAGGAGCTGTAGGAGGGAGAAAGCTGCTGGAGCAAAGAGCATTGAGAAGCAGCAGAGCTAAAATGCGCTGAGCACTCTGCACCCAGTGGACTCCCACTCCATGTTTTCCCTGAAAGTAGAGCTTTTCCAAGCACAGAAGGGGTCCCTTGAAACAAACAGGATAACTGTAAAGCAGAGGGAAAGCAGATGTGTATGAGGTTGTTACAGGCAGTGGGACAGGGGAGGGTTCAGGCAAATACATGGAGCATCCCTGGACTCCGAGTTGTGACCCAGGATGACTGATTAAGGGAACATGGAATGTCCCCACCCTGATCTCAGATATCAGCCATGGAGATCAGATTAACTGTGGATTCAGTTCTCTGTGAGACACCAGTGCCCAAGCAGGGTACAGCAGCCAAGAGGCACCTGGGGGGGAAAATTGTGAATAATCCCAAGCCTTAAGGAACTGGAGCACCACAGAGAGACTTGGACATGGCTCTGACCCTGCCAGTCCCACCAGTGGCAAGGAGAAATAGAGAAATCCAGGGAGAGACATCCCTGTTCCTGAGCCTACATGGGCACTGCTTCCTGCACATCCTCTCTGGGGGAGGGCAGGGAGAGAGGGGATCACACAGAGTTTGGAGTCACAGAGCAGCCACAGCACTGCAGGCAGGAATAGCCACGGTGGGGCTCAGGCTGCACCCCTGCACTGGTGTTACCCGGTCAGATGTCACTGTAATGATGGCTGCTCCAGGAGCAGTCAAGTATTCCCATCTTTTCTGACAAACAGCTTTCTGACTGCTCCTGCCTCCACCTCCGTTTGGCTCTGGCAGCTCATTCCCCACAGGCTGCATTCCCAGCACCTCTGTCCAGCAGAGCCAGGCAGGGCTGAGGGAGAGCAGCCAGGATCCCCCCCTCTGTGAGCCAGGCTCCAGCTTTCCGCCTTGGAGAGAGACCGTGGGGTCAAATTCAGCTCCACTGCCCACTCACGCAGACTGAGCTGACCTGGTGTTAAAATAAAGTTGAGAATTATAGAAAAGAGAGACCTGGTCAGCTTGAGAAGAAGGGAGGAAAAACCCAACAGACAGATTGACCCAGGATGACAGACAGACAGGGCTGCAACACAAAGGGGTCCAGGAGCTGAACATGTGGAGCTTCCATCCCTGCAAGCCAGAGTGGGACCAGGCATCCCCAAGTTCTCCTGCCACAGCAGAGCTCTAACACATTCCAGATCCAAGGAGAAACGATCTTCCAGGCAGACAGAGAAACGGCACCTCCACGACGAGCAGCACCCGCCCATCTGCCCGTGTGTCCTCACGAGTGGGAACAGCCCTGGAGGAGAGCCCGGGCACGTGGGAGAGCGGGAGGGGGGACACGGAACACTTACAGCCTTTGGCTTGAAGGGGGGCTGGATCTCCTTGCGCTCCAGCTTGTCCCAGTCGATGTAGCGGAAGAAGGCGTGCTCCTTGATGTCCCGCTCCCCCTCCGGGCCGCAGCCCAGGCGCTTGGCAGGGTGCTTGGTCATCAGCTGGGGGACAGGAAGAGAAGACACGGTCACTCACAGGGTGTCCAACTACTCTCCAAATCCCCAGGGAGCTGTGATGCCCAGCTGGACAGGCAGCACCACGAGGCTGCTGCCCCAGGACACTCCAAATCAGAGTCTGTACCCCAGAGGGGTCCCACCTGCTTTTGGGGCTCCAAGCAGAGGACTGAGGGAGAAGCCAGAGCAGGGCCAGGGACAGGGAAGGTTGACAATGGCTTGTGAAAGCAGGCAGCAGGTACATAAGCACTGGTAGGATGGGCACATCCCCTTTCCCTCTGGGAATGAAACTGGTTCACCAAGAAACAAGCTCAAGGTGCTGCAGAGCGCCCTGTGGTGCTGCAGCCTCTCCTGCTGCAGTGGGGCAGGACAGGAGCAAAGCTGCCTCTGCTTGGTACCAACTTCTCAGCACCTGCAGAATTAACTCTAAAACCCACTGCCCATTCAAGATGAACAATCTGCCCTCCAAAACTTTCATCAGCCCTCCTCCAGCAGAACCCCCACTGCTCCGGAGCCGCGGCAGCACAGACACGAGGTGGATTTCTAATGAAAGAGTCAATTTGGAGAAAAAAAGTAGAAACAGTCCATTACTGTTGTTTATCATCTAAACTTCTCCTCTTCACTGGCTCAGTAAAAGAAAGGGGCCCCAGGAATTAAGGGCAGCTGTACAACATTAATATCCTGGGGCAGGGTTTGAGCCACGTTCAGAGATCAGATGGAGATTCTAGAGACTCACAAGATGCTGATAAGGATGGAGAATATGAACTTTTAATAAAGCACTGCTTTATTAAAAGCAAGGCAGTTCAAACTGATCCCAGGGCTGTGCAGAGGTTGCAGGAAGTCTGACTCTGTGTCCCAGGGCTGCGGGAGCCTCTGGGAGGAAAAGGAAGTGCCAATGCTCCAGCCAGAGAGCTGAGAGCAGGGTTTTAGAAGCGAGCAGAGAAGCTCTGGCTGCCCCATGCCTGGAAGTATTCAAGGCCAGGACGGGGTTTGGAGCAACCTGGTCTAGTAGAAGGTGTCCCTGCCTGTGGCAGGGGGTTGAAACGAGATGACCTTTAATGTCCCAACCCAAACCATTCCAGGATTTTCAGACCAAAATAAGCTCATCAGCCCAGGCAGCCATTGGCAGCACCCACCACCCCACAGGGATCTCACAAGCCTCTGCCAGGTCTCCATCCAGGTAGAGCTCCTCTGCTTGGGGTGGATATGAGTCAGTCCTGCCACCCATGATGGCACAAAACAAACTTGCTCAGGGAAGTTGATATTTAGCAGCAATGCTGCAGCAGGGTGCTGAAAGCAAGGAAAACTCTAGGAAAAAAAACCCCAGAACCCTAGAAACACAAACTCCAACAAATATGAGGCAAGAGCAGAGCCACCAACTGCTCTGTGAGCAAACAGGTCTACATCCCTGTCCACCAGCCGTGATGCCATCTGCAGCTGGAAGAGTGATGGAGCACGGCTTCCGTGGAGCAGCTTCCCCCTGGAAAGCCCATCTGCAAACAGTGAGGGCCTGGCAGGCTACACAGGCTGGACCAGGGATTTTCCAGCCTCTGCTCAGGAAGAGGATGTGACTGGCATCAGCATCAGCTTTGCAGAGCCTGTCCCTGTACGAGGAGTCATGCTGGAGCATGGCCAGTGGGCCTGGGACGGAGGGCATGGGGGGCCAGGTGGCAGCAAAAACAAAAGCAAGGGGTTTTTTCTAACTCATTTTTTTGTTAATAACGAAGTTTCCCTTGGCATTGCAGCACACAGCCCTTTATAAAACAGAAACCCAACAAGAAATCTCAGAGTAAGAAGCCTGGGAAGGTGGCAGAGGTAACGTGTCTTGGCCTCTTGAACATGTGTGGCAGCAGCACGGACAGCAGCTGTGATGGGCTTTTCTCAGGCACCAGCACCAGGGGAAATGCCACCCAAAATACCTGTAAATATTCCCAAAATGCTGCGGAAAACGTGCCATTTCATGCCTTTGCTACCAGGCAGAGATTAAAGAGAGAGCTGATAGTCACAGACAATCTGTTCCCCTGGAAAGGGCTGATTTGCTCAGGCACCATCAAACCCCTCCATATGGGATGGAAAAGGCTGAGGGTTTGTGCTGGTGCCCACGTGCTCCCAGGGCCGGGACAGGAGCCTGGCTCCTAATAACCAACCTGGTGCTCAGGAGAGCAAACCTGAGCTACCTGCCCATGGAAACAGCAGCTCAAGATCAGCCTTCAGAAACAAATCCGAGCTGACAGCACAGGAGGGAAATGCTCCGTTTGATCCGCTAATTGCTGCTGACTGGAGAGTCCTGGAGCCACGTGCCAGTGAACTCTCCAGTTTCCTTCCCAGCCAAGGATCCCTGATTAACGCTTGTCTCTGGGCTCAGGCCGGTTCCAGGCTTTCAGGATCAAACACATTTCATCTCTGAGTGCTGCAGAAGTACTGGCACCAGCACACTGGAGTGAAACCGTGGGGGAACAAGAAAATGGGTTTGGAGACCGTGGCAGTGAAGCACCAAACCTCTCACAGGTAAGGACAAAGGCTTCTCCAGAGGCTCCTTCCCTGGACTAATGTAACATCGGGTTTGTGCCCTCCTGGCAGACCTACCACATACCAACACAAACAGCTCAACCTCAGTGGAGCTCATTGAGATGTATTCCGCTGTGTTCCAGGGGAAAACACACATACTTAGTTCCCAGCTTACGAAAAAGTTCTTAAATCCTACACAGTTTTAATTCAACTTTCGGTTGTAGCAGTTTGGTGGTGGCAAAGAATGTCAGGAGGTTTTGAAACAACAGTAGTACAGAGGGAACCACCACTTTGGTACAAAAAAATACAGGAAATTATAGAGAACCAACCCTCGGTGCGTGGCCAAATATCCTCCCATGCAGCCTCCCATCTCCAGAGTAAGAAAAGCCATCGCAGCTACACCCAGCAGACGCTGCAGTCACGGTCCCTGCTCAGCTATTTACAGCACCCACACTGTGACTGATGCAGCAGCAAACAAAGCTGACACCGAGCCCGGCCCCTGTTCCAGCCTCCGCTGCCCCAGGCACCGCGGGGACAGCGATGCTCAGCAGCACCCAGCCCCTCCCGCCCTCCTGCCTGACCAGGAACACACTGGATTTTCCCTTTACATCCCCAACACCACAGTAAGAGGAGGAGAGACGGTGACAGTGTCTGTGGGAATCCCCCTCTGACCACCCGCGTGGTTTCTAAATTAAGGACTTGATTTTCCTACATTCTGCTGACGGTGGTGGGGCAGCACCCCGTCCCTGTGCCCCATTCCAGGTGGGAACATCTGCTTTTCCCCACGGGACAAGCGAATATTCCTCTTTAACACCAGCTCAGAATCCTGGCAACGCCGGGAAGAGGCTTTGAAATGCCGCAGTGGGAGCGTTAAGCGCAGGATGTGTCATTTGTAGATAGAAACTCTATTTTGAGATAGAGAACATTCAGATATTTTCAATATTAACTATTATAAGCAAACATTTCTTAAATTCCTACACAAACACATATTTATAGCAGTGTGTGGCACTTGGGGGTGAGATGAGGCTCAGTCCCAAGCACACAGAACAACATCAGGACCTTGCCAGCCTTTATCCATCACATCCCAAATTAACTCAGGCTGCATTTAAGTCATGACTAGGCCCAGTCCATGGAGAGGTCGGGATGCTGGGCAAGGCAGAGCTTCACTGCAGATTAAGAGACAGGATAATGAAAATACTTCCCTGACACCACAGAGATTTGACCAGCACTGAGCTTCAGGTTGTCTTGAAGGGTGACATCACAGTTAAACAGAAGGATGAAGGTATCTGATCTTAGAAAAACTATTTTGGGATCACATTCATTTTACCTGGGCATTACTTTTCATTTCAGGCAAAGATTTATAGAGCTGCCCTGTCCTCACCTGGTGAGGCACAGGGTCTCTGGGGGTGCCCTCCCTTCCCACCTCCCAGCCAACACCCCAAATCCCTCCTGAACTTCACCTGGGCCCTCAGAGCAGCCCCTGAGTCCCAGCTGTATCTCTGCTCAGTGCAACAGCACAGAGAGGATGTGGGTGTGATTTTTACCCGCTTTTAGTACACACACACACACACAGAGTGACACTAGTTGTAGTTTTAGGAGAGGAGAACCCAACTGAGTGCCAGATCCCCTTGTGCTGGGGAGCAGGGGGTGGGCTGGGACCCCCAGGTGTGCAGGATCTCACTGTTCCCACTGCCCACATGCCCCCCAAGCTGGCAGAGGACCCAGCGCAGCCCTTACCCCTTTGCAGATCGCCACTGCCTCCTTGGACATGGACTTGGGGTAGGCGACGTTGTGCTCCATGATGGACTGGAAGAGCTCATCTTCATCTTCTCCCTCAAAGGGGGCCTAGAGCAAAGCAGACAGAGGTTCAGTGGCATTTCTGGGTCCCTAAGCTTCCATGTGCTGCTGTGGTCCTTGGCCATGGACCCGGCCCTGGCTGTGCCGTGCAGTGATGTGAATCATCATCACAGTCCCTGGGGCTGCACCCAGAGTCACCCCAAGCTCCGAAGAAAATGCCCCAGCTGTGTGCCAGCAGCATGGCAAATACCACATCAGTGTATGCTCAAAATGGAGTGTAACACAGCCCAGAGGAATCAATTAAAACTCAATTACCTGGCCAGCCAACATCTCATAGAGCAGGACTCCGAACGCCCACCAATCCACAGACTTCCCATAGGGCTGGTAAGCAATTATCTGCAAACAAGAGAACAGCAGGATTACATTCCCAGGTCTGACCTGGCACAAGGCAAAGTGATTCCAAGCTGTAGTCCGGGTTACAAGGACAAGGTTATTCACTGGGACATGTTGCACCACTGAAATCCCTCCACTGACCGCTCTCGGAGTCCCTCCCACTTGCTCTTTACCAGCGCTGTGGGAAATTCAGGTGTGAACTGTTCACATCATAAAGGCCTTTAAAAGAGAAGAGCACTTAGAAGAAATCCTCTGTCCTGTGAAGTCCCCAGCTGCTCGTTGGGGAAGGTCAAACCCCAGCAGGTGAGGAACAGCTTTGTTCAGAGGGGATCACAGGCAGGGCTGTTCGCACACAGTACCTGCCACCTTGGCAAGCTGAGCTCTGCCTTGGAACAGAAAAAGTCCTAAAAATGGGTCAAGCAAATTGCAGGACTGTTTTACCCCGAAGCCACATTGGCCTGAGCACGTTGCAGCTCCCTAAAGGAGGCAGGGAGCAGCAGAAGGGCCTGGGCTGGAGCGTGGCCACCGCACAACAACCTTATTCCTATTCCCAAAGAGGATGCGTGAGATCACTCCTCTGAGACCCACTGGCAGCAGGCTTTAATGCCATTCTTGGGTGCCACAGTGATCTGCATCCTAATTTCCTATTTTCTGTTTTTTCTTTTGGAAAAAAAGAGAATTAGAGCAAGGAGAAGAAAATAAGAGTTAAAGTGAAAACACTCAGGCAAATACCCAGAGAACTGGTCATTTGTCCTGCTTTGAAGGAGCATTAATCACCCACAGCAACCAGCTCTGCACCAACATCCCCGGTATTAATCCTGGTGGGATGAGGGGATGGAACAACGTTTGATCCAGTAATTGGAAACCTCACTGGCTGCAGCAAACACAACATGGTTTAGCACACGAGTGCATCGATGTCCTAACAAAGAGAATCTCTTTCTCTAAAATATTTGAATGTATAAATATTAATCTCATCATTTCAAATTCAGCAGAGTGACAGGATTTTAGCAGGATATTTCTATGCAAAGGAAATAGACACTGGGAATAATTATGGCCCTGAATTTCACAATTGTGCCCATGCAGCACTTCACAGAAGCATCATGTGTGACTCCATCCCATCAGTAACAACCAAATGCAAAGTCATTTTGGGGTGATGCAGAGCCATGGACAGGGAGCATCTCCCCACTGGACACACAGCCCCTCACTGTAAACAGTGAGCTGGATAGATCTAAGGATTTCCACTTCACAGGGAAATATTATCCACTGGTAATTCCCTGTTTCCCACTGGTCATGTTGTGCTGGAGGTGCCTGTCACAGTGCTGAGGGGATGAACTTCCCAGGCTGAGAGCGAATTCCTTAATGTCCCTGTTTCAACAAGCAACTGCCCAAAGCAAGGTCATCCCACGGGAAGGAGCACCAGAGGGGCTGCCAGGCCGTGCCCAGAGCAGTGGCTCACCTCGGGCGCGATGTAGTCCGGAGTGCCGCAGAAGGTCTTGGTGGTCACCCCGTCCCAGATGTTCTCCTTGCACATGCCAAAGTCTGCGATCTTTATGTGCCCCTCGCTATCCAGCATCACGTTGTCCAGCTTCAGGTCTCTGCAGAGTGAGAGCAAATCCGTGACACAACAGGTGACACGAGTCTCTGGATTCCTGGAGCTCTGCTGGACTCCTGAGCTCCAGCTTTGTCTCACACTCAGACTCTTTGTAGGATAATGTTTGGGGAAATGAGTAAAAATAAGTCAGAGATCTGTCAGGATGGAGTGTTTATTTTACTTTTAACCCACAGGAACACCATGCTGGGCACGGTGCTTTGAAGTGCATGATGGAAAATACTCATCTGGCAGGGGATGGATTGAATTGATTTTATTTTTTTGCTCCTATGAAAATCAAAGTGCACTTAAATCTCCCAGTGATGAAGAAGCCTCTACTCAGCATAAGTCCTTGCCTCACCTGTGCTCTGCTCCCCCATGAAATACAAACCAGCTGTGTTTCTCTCTGATCCTCACCCACAGAATACCTGTTTGTGGTACCCAACTCCCCAGAAGCTCTACTCCTTAGAACAAGCTGCAGTGACGGATCCAGCTGCAGAGCCCCGGATCCAACTCCCAGCCCCAACTTGGAGGTGGGTGCTCCAGCCTCGAGGACACTTCTGTAGCAAACACTCAGTATTTTGGTGCAATTTCTACACTCTTGCTGGTTTTAAGGCTGCTTTTTCCAATTATCATGTCAGTGCTAAGAACCCTGACAGGCCAAAGGCAGATGGACAGGAGCTGGGATTCAGATTCGGAGGAAGTAAGGAAGCAGGGGCACCGGGGACTGACAAACCTAGAAATCTCTCTGCAGCAGCTGATGGCAAAAAACACCCCTCACATCAAGTTTGCTCCACTTCTTTCATCTTCAGCATCTCCCTTTGCACGGCACTTAATGGTATCTGACACTCATTGGGATGCTCTGCTCCACCGTGGGCTCTGGGAATTCTCCCGAGCAGGGAAGAGCAGTGCACGCTGGTTTCAGAGCTCAAGCAGCAGCCTCTGAGCCTGGTCCGGTACGTGGCAGTGACCCAGCTCCTCTGGGTGCCGTAATCATACTGGGGATGGCAAAGGAGATTCAGTGGCTGAAGCAGAAGTGACAGACTCGCACTGCAGAGCTCGGAACCAGCCACTGGCAAGCACTTCCTCCAGTGGTAATGGTAAGAGAGGTGCCCTGCAGGGGCTGGGAGCTGGTCCAGCCTGCCAGCGAGCATTTGTGTTGTGTGGGGAGAAACACATGGAACGGGGGCAAGAGAGAACCAGAGGAGCCTTCCCATAAACCGGGATAACGCAGGAGCCTCCTCCAAACCAGCGGCACCTCGAGGCTCCTAGAGCTCTGTTCGGGTGTGTGGAACGTGTCGATGCTTGGACTCAATGATCTTAGAGGTCTTTCCCAACCTTAATGACTCTGTGATTATACCTATAGGCAGCTGCCAGATCCTGTCCACGGCACGGGCAGGGAGAGGCTGTGGCAGATGGGGAGCCCAGAGCCGCTGGTGGGAGGTGCAGGGGAAGGGAGGAAGGAGGAACCTGCTCACCTACCGATAAATGATGCCTTTGCTCTGCAGGAAGAAGAGGCCAATGGCTATTTCTGCTGCGTAGAACCTGAAACAGGAGATTTAAAAGGACTGATAATTAAAGGAGACAAATCAAAATGAAAACCTTTCAAATCCGATCGCAGTGAATGAAGCATCTGAAGGCTTTCAGGAACACATCCTGCTGTGTCCAGCTCACAGGGCACAGGAGCCAAAGTCACCAGTTAACACTCAGGTTGGCCATCCCAGCAGAGAAGCCAACACCCAGTGTCCTTTTCGACCACCAGGGAAGGACCAGGCAGAACAGAGTCCTGGTGGAAGCCTCCAAACTTCCCTGCCTTGTGCTTTCATTTACATAAATTTATTTATTTAGCTCAACTATTTACAAGTGCAATGTACCCCAAAGGTGAGGTGGAGCTACCAGTGTCCTCGGCAAAGACTTCTCCTGCTTCTTCCCAGTCCTGCTGTTTCCCTTCCCTTTCTGCCCAGGA
Source organism: Cephalopterus ornatus (assembly GCA_013396775.1). NCBI lineage: Eukaryota > Metazoa > Chordata > Aves > Passeriformes > Cotingidae > Cephalopterus > Cephalopterus ornatus. Next base: position 302,466 of record VZRE01002356.1, read on the forward strand.
ACTGCACCACAAAGCCTGTGCATTGGGCTCTGTTTCCAGCCACGCGACACAGATACATCCCATACCTACCCCAAAAGTGCCAAACTACTGCACTTACACTGCGTGGGGCTCCTTGAACCTCCCGACCTGCTGGATCTGGTACATCAAGTCCCCACCATTCACATATTCCATCACAAAATACAAGCGATCCTAAAGGAACAAAGAAGCAATTAGCGACAGAATTATCAGAGCAGGGAATCTGCAGGGGCCAGAAACGCAGACTGAGGCGACTGGCAGCTCCAATCTGTATTTCCATGGCAATACAGTCATCATCCCTGTGCTCCCCATGAGGTGTGGGGGGCTCATGTTCATACAGAGCCCATAAGTACTGATTCCTTTGCAACACTCAGGACTGAAGCTCTGCACCTCTGCAGAAGGATCCAGTGGAGGAGGCAAGTGGAGGAATTCCTAAACCAGAGGATTTTCACTTCCCAGGAATACGTTTGCACTTCTTCACAGAATCTGTTTTCAGAGAGTTGGTCAGGCAGCTCCTTGCTGGCATTTCCCCACGCACTGCACGGCTTCAATCAAGGGATGCACAGGAGACACAAGCACTTCCAATGGGGACCAAACTCCATCCATGCCCACCAGGACTTGGCCAAGCACCAGGAGGACATGTGACATTCCCAGCCCTCTCCTGGGCCAGCAGTGCCAGGGCTGCACAGGTCTGCAGGGCATCCAGCTGTCCCTGATCAAGCTGGGGAGGCAGGAAGGAGCTGCACCCCCTTCTCCTTGCTCCTCCCAGCCTGGTCTGAGGGGCCACTTCATGTTCACACATGGTTAAATGAGTCCTGAGGAGTTCAGAGATGCTCCCAGGGCTGGAGCCCCTCCGCTCTGGAGCCAGGCTGGGAGAGCTGGGGTGTTCACCTGGAGAAGAGAGGGCTCCGGGGAGACCTGAGAGCCCCTTCCAGGGCCTAAAGGGGCTCCAGGAGAGCTGGAGAGGGACTTTGGACAAGGGCATGGAGTGACATGTGCCCTTGACAGACAAGGAACCAAAGGACACCCCTGGGCTGGCCCCATCCCAGCTCACAGAAGGAAGGACACAGAGGCTGGAGCTGTGAGAGCTGCAGGTTGGCAGCTTTACATAACAGTTCGTAATATTTCCTCATTTCCTCCTTAAATAAGCTTTGCTCTGCTTTTCAGACAGGAAGGACAAGGAGATCAGAAGAGATGCAAATGGAGCACTGCCATAATAAGGGCTATGGAGAAACTGGGGTCATCAGCTCCAGCACTCCACAGGGCACATCCCAGCCTGGTCCTGCCCAGCCAGAGGAACTGGAGTCATTGGCTCCTGCCTCCTGGCACAGCCCGCCCGGACAGCAGGGCAGCCCCAAAGGGAATTAAATACAGCACCAAAGGGGCAATGGGGCTGTGTAAAACACGTGACGCTGATGGGATAGAAGGGCAAATTCAGTCTGGGGATTTTGGAGCACCCCACTCCGTAAAGGACTGCCCCTGCCAGGCTCTGACCAGCCCAGCAGGGAGGCACGTGCAGGCAATGTCACCTTGAGCAGCCACTGCCACGGCAGTCAGGCTGTGACAGCCACGGGAGAGCAAAGCAATGCTGTGCTCGGCTGCAGCTGCTTCCTAAATATATCGATCAGCTTCAAGAAGGAAGAATATTAAAAAGACGGTCTCTTGAAACTGCCAGCTGAGCTCTAAAAGCAGGGGCTGAGCTTTCCTCATTTGGGTGGGGAAGGGAACACTGGTGCTTCAGACAAAAATGCCATGAGTAAAGCAGGCAGATGGCTGGGCAGCCCACGGGCTGGGAGGGAGGGAGGGATGGGCATGGAACGCTGTCCTGGCTCCTGTCGGAGGCAGAAAGGACGGCGTCTGTCCAAGTCTGGAGCATCCAAACTCACTGAGCAACTGCACAGTTCGGAGATGGAAATCCCACTGCAGAGCCTGGCATGGAGCTGGTGACACCTCCCTTCGCTGGGCAGACAAGATGTAACTCCCAGGCTCCTTCCAGTGCCCTTCTCCTAATTAACCACTTATTAACCTAAGTAACCGTTTAGTCCATCTCCTGCCCAACTCCATGCTGGGAACAAGTGACAGCGCCAGGACAGCACCCACCCTCCCCAGCCACCCCCTTATTAGACACCAGGGAGAAACCTGTCCCTGGGAGGGAGGTGAGGCCCTGGCACAGGTTGCTCAGGGAAGCTGTGGCTGCCCCATCCCTGGGAGTGTCCAAGACCAGGTTGGACAGGGTCCCTTCCCACAGCAGAGGGTGGAACTAAGTGATTTTTGAGGTCCCTTCCAACCTAAACCATTCCAGGATTCTGTGCTTCTGTGATTTATCATCTCGGTTTTGCTGCAGCTGCTGTGCCCCAGAGGGAATCGAGGTCCCCAGTGAAGGCACAGCTCGCCTGGGGACACCCAGGGACCCCCGGCTCACACCCCTCCCTGGAGCCCAGGATCTGCTGGGATCTTTCAAGGCAGAGCACCCCAGGACACGCCAGCACAGGCATCTCTCACCCTTCAGCCCCAGGCAGGAGCTCTCTCTGTCATTGCTCATCTTCACTTTTTCTTTAAAACACAGATTTAGGGCTCGCGTCTCTCCCGAAGCCGCTGAGCCAACAGCCTCGGCTGAGAATTGTGCTCTGGACTGTGCTCCCAGAAATCAAAGTGCTTTGTGCCAGGGTTTGATAATATACCCTGCTATACATTTTGATTACATTACAAATACGATTACTATTAAGCTACTATAGGTCTGCCAGGAATAATCCCGCGCTGACTCACTTCAGATGCCAGTGAGATGCTGTGTGAAATAGCTGCTCCTGCCACATTCTGATTACTGTGCCGCAAAGCCGGGCCGCAGGCTTTAAACACACTCAATGTGTTTGGTAAATGAAATTTCTGGAATAATATTAAAATGTAATCCTCCTGGAAAGCATTGTCATCGTTCTAAAGGACTCTGCTGATTCCCTCTCCCGGCTCCCACTGACACGTACCTGGACGTTCTCATTCACAGGCTGCTCGAGGGCCGGGCAGGGATTGTGTTAAAGGTCCCCTGTCCCCCTCTCCACTCCTGACTCGTACAAACCCAATCACATGCCCATTGCAAACTGGGTTTCCTGTGGTTTGGATTAGGTTTCTCCCTTTACTCAGGGTTTTGATCACAGCGATGAGTGATGGGAAAAACTGCAGCACTTTGCAATTGAATCATAAGTGACGTGGTGGGCTGGGGGTACCCGAGGGGCTGGGGAATCACTGCTAACACCATGAACAGCTCCCTGATGAAAACATCTCGGGGGGGTGCAGCTATTGTACATTACACTCTCGTTTCCCACACCCACATTTTGTCATGGAGACACTTTTGCCAGAGAGCTGGACAAGCTGTGAGGTTGCCAAGGCAGAGAATACTGGGCTGCTTTGGCAAGAGCAGTGATGTACAGAGAATCAGGGAATCCCAGAATGGTCTGGGTTGGAAGGGACCTTAAAGATCTTCCAGTTGTACCTCTGCCATGGGCAGGGACACCTTCCACTAGACCAGGTTGCTCCAAGCCCTGTCCAACCTGGCCTTGGACGCTATTGCAATCCATTTGCCAGGGGTCAGGCTCCCAGGGCTCAGGGTCCACAGTTCCTCCTGCCCCTTGCGCAGGCACAAGCTGTGGCACCAGCACTTACCATCGTCTGGAAGCAGGAGTGGAGCTGGGTCAGGAATGGAGGCTTCCCAGAGAGAGCCAGGACACGTTTTTCCACCATCGTGCACTCCACGTCATCATCCTGGATAACAACGTCCTTCTTCAGGATCTTCACGGCATAGAGCTCGTCTGTGCCCTTCCTCTCCGCCAGCATCACCTACACAGGGGGGAGGATAAGTGCAGGATCAAGGAAAACATGGATCTTAAATGCCTTGACCTTAAATAGTTAAACCAATGGCTTGCTTATTATCCTATGGCTCCTGTTCCAACCCTGAGAAGAGCTTCAGGTGCCAAAGGATGCAGAAGACTATCAGGGGTATTGCCAAAAGCACTCAGGGACACCCAGTCTAATGAGTAACAAGTCTACTCCCTCACCACGTCATTGCCTGGAGGAGCCCAGCCCAAGGGTTTGCTGATGTCTGGGCCCAGCTCAGCCTCCAGCACCCCTCACCCCTGAGTCAGGACCCAGCTCAGCACCCTTGGAGTGTCACCAGCATCAGGGGAGGGTGCCAAGAGCCTGAACACAGAATCCATCAAATTACAAAGTGGTAAAATTTTGAAGTGAAAAAGAGTCTATAGTGAATAGTAAGGAAAAAACTGCACAATTTCCTCTGCTTCACTCTGCCCCTAACAGTGACCAAACCCCACTGTGTGCGGGTCCATCCCCCAGCCAAAGCCCCTCTCAGCCAGAAGGATCCATCCAACCTCTCATTTCAAACCAGTCTCACCCATTTACAGGTTTATTTATTGCAGTAAATGGGATTCACTGCTTCTGATGGTGCAAATCCCCTGGGTTAATCCCCTCAGCCCAGCAAGGGTCCTCATCCCAACCCACCACGCTCCGTCAGCCTAAGCTGCTCCTTGTGCTGCCAGCAGCACAAACCGACTCTGAAACCACACTTAGCCTCCCATTTTCCCTCTCGCACTCTCTCATCACATTAGATGGGAGTGCTGGGTGGAAATGAATTGCTTTTCATTTGAAGGAGTCGGCAGAAATCCTCCAGTCACATCGGGAACAGCAGCTAGGGGGTTTTGGAAATAAATTATGTGAAGTCAATATCAATAGGGCGGAACTGAAGTGCACTTAAGGCTGGGGCAGACTGGCAGAAGATGCACAAGAGGGTCTCAGGATGACTTCGGAGACTCCAAGGACAGCCAGATTAACCCTCTTGTGTTCCGGCCCTGGCACAGCTGCCCAGGGGTGGAGTCCCATCCCTGGAGGGATTTAACAGACGTGTGGATGTGGCACCTGGGGACACGGGTTAGTGGTGGCCTTGGCAGTGCTGCGGGAAAGGTTGGACTCGATGATCTCAGAAGGCTTTTCCAGCCTCAGTGATTCTGTGATTCTATTTTATGACACAGCCCCAGGACCAGGGACAACGAGGCAGAGACAGAGCCTGAGGACCGAGGTCTTCTTTGCTACCCACTTGTTTGAGTGAAAGAACCAGTGGAAGAGGGAACAGGAACAGCTCCTTCTGAGCAGCTCTGGCTCGTTCCTGGCGCTTGGCTGCGGCCCTGGGGAGCTTGGCTGTCCTTGACACGCTGCTTGTCAGGATTAGCTGGGAATGGCACTGGGGCTCGTCAGAGCCAAGTGCTCTGGAGAAGGCGCTGACATTTCCATTTCCATCAGGGGTGGGACAGCAGCAGCCACACACCGACTCAGGGCGGAACCGTGGGCTGACGGCGTGTCAGGGACCTCGGCAGTGCTTTTGTGCACTTGCTGAAGCTTGAAAAACACTGAGAACCCAGAGCAGCTCATTGTCCTGCTGGGATGGAACCTAGCAAGGCACAGGCACTGGGACCAGCTCTGTGCTTCACCTTTTCCTGCTACCAGTTCCCTCAGATGTTTGCAACAGCCCTTTGCACCACACACAGGCAGGGACAGACAGACACTCTGCCTGCAGCCATGGAACAGTAACGACAGGACACAGGGGAATGGCTTCACACTGACAGAGAGCAGGGTTAGGTGGGATATTGGGAAGAAATTCCTCCCTGTGAGGGTGGGCAGGCCCTGGCACAGGTTGCCCAGAGAAGCTGTGGCTGCCCCATCCCTGGAAGTGTCCAAGGCCAGTTTGGATGGGGCTTGGAGCACCCTGGGCTAGTGGGAGGTGTCCCTGCCCATGGCAGGGGATGGGACTGGATGGGCTTTAAGATCCCTTCCAACGCAAACCATTACATGTTCCTCTGCCAGGGCAGCAGACACAGCTGCCTCACGTGGAGTCTGTACCTCTGCCTCCCCTTCTGATTCTTCCCAAACTGAACTGTTTTGGTTCATTGCCTCCATTTATCACCATTTTTACACAAGTTGAGCTTTACAAGGTGCTGTACACAGGTGCTAAAACCAGGGCTGATTTCTAAGTGATAAAAGCAGACAGGCTTTGCTGTTCAAAACTGGTGGAAAAGAAGAAGCAACAGCTCCAAGAATACTGTTTGTGGGAAAATTAAAGCTGTTACCTGGGAGTAAGGGCATTATATACAATATAATACAACCTGCTATCCATAACCCTTTCAGAGGAAAGTTAACTAAACCAGGGAGCCTCTGAGCCTGGCATCTGCTGCTGCCCTGAAGGGACCTCGTGGGGGACGTGGTTCCCATCCCCCTCTGCAGCAAGAGGCAGAGGTTGGCTGGGGTACCACCACAAATGCAAAAGACTGCTCCAGGGCACACATGGGCTGTGAATGCTTCATGCAGCAGCTTCCCAATGACACGGCAACCCCGAGCACAGCTGAGCCAGCCCTGCTTCACTGAGATGTGAAAGGCAAAAGGACCCTCCAAGCTGCTGAGACTCAGCCGGGGGACACACGTGGGGGAGCGGCCGGGTGTGAGGTGTGTGCCAGGGAACGCAGGGGTGGCGGAAACCACCCGCTGCTCTAGTCCTCAATCACATCTAGCCTGTATTCCCCTCTCCTGCATTAAAGAATCACAGAATCATTTAGGTTGGAAAAGACCTCCAAGACCATCCAGTCCAACTGATGACTGATCTCCACCTTTGTCTCCCAGCCCAGAGCACTGAGTGCCACGTCCAGTTGTTCCTTGAACACCTCCAGGGATGGGGACTCCACCACCCCCCTGAGCAGCCCCTTCCAATGCCTGACCACCCTTTCCATAAAGAAATTCTTCCTGATGTGTTCCTGATGTCCTGATGTCTGGAGGTGTTCAAATACCAAGAGATGCAAATAGGCAAATGCCCCAGCACAGTCAGTGATGCCCTGAGCAGAGCCATGCACAGGGTGTGGTTGGTGGCAGGGGGAGCAGGTACCCCACCTGTCAGACTGGGTCCCTGCCCTCCTGCCACATTTCACACAGAGAGAAGAGGAGAGCATTGCACAGCTTGAAGATTATCACAGCACATGAGAACTGTCTTCCATTGCACTGGAATCCAGAACTGCAGCGGCCAAAGGCTGCACCCTGCTCAGCAAAACACCACAAAACCCCCCAAAAGCCTGACAGCTCGAGAGCACGACAGATTGATTAGCTGCAAAAATATGAGCAAGCCACCTAATTTCATTTTCCTCTATTTATATTACAGCAAAGCAAACCCAGGATGGGCTGTGCCAAGTGCTGCCTCCCTCCCTGGGAAGGTCTCCCTGCCTGTGCCAGCCCATGGAGTGCTGCCACCAGCCACAGTCCTGGGGGTGTGGTGGGATTCACGACCAGGGGAGCCCAAGGAGACCCCAGAGCACCCAGGAGCAAACAGGGCCACCCTCTGTCCTGGGGCTGAATGCACCAAGCCAGGATCCTGCACACCCAAGCCCCTATTTTCCAAACCAGATCCATTTTCCATCCCCTAAACTCTGCTGCCTGGCTCGGGGGACCTCCATCTGCCAGCACACTCACTGGGAAGCAGATTGCATTCTTTTTTAATTTTTTTTTTTTTTTGTGCAGAAAAAGCTGATATTTAGCTTGATTTATTCCTGTAATATAGTGTATTTGTTTGGGAATGCTTCAGCATAAAAACTGGAGATATTCTGAACGTAGAGAAAGCGAGTTTGTTAAACTCCACTGAGGCCAACATATTGGTACTCCTGACCTGGACAGCAGGAGTGCGGAGAGAGGAAAACACCGAGCAGTAAATCTGAGATCCTGATGCCAAAGAGTTAACAGAGAGAGACAGACACTCACTAAAATAGTGTGATTATAGTCCAAGAGCTCTCACAGCCAGCAGGGACTGGGAGGAGGGACGCTGGCAGCAGGCAGCCAGCACAGCAGCAGGCAGTGCCAGCCCTGGAGAGGGAAGGACGTGGTGCCAGCCCTGGAGAAGGACGGTGATGCCATGAACACACAGCGGGCACGCCAAGGGCTGGGGGCCTGCAGGGAGCTGGGCTGCCCTCCCCGCCCTGTGCCCGGCTCCCTGCAGACACGGGCTCGCTGCCCCTGACAAGGAGCAGGCACAGACGCCCCTGTGCTGTGCCAGCCCGGTGTCCCCCAGCCGGGTGCTGGGGCAGGGGGGATGCCGTGGGGAAGCGCAGGCACACGTGAGCACGAGGCTGCCTCTACCCGGAGAAACCAATGGTGCTGTTTTAATTAGCGCTAATTAGCATATTTATAACATGCTGTTCCAGGGAACAGTTTCTGTCACACATTCCCTTATATAAGCCGCGGAGCCGACTGAAGAGTTTGCTAATGTTTCTCAAATGTAAGGGAAGAAGGCGGGGGGGCTACACGACGCACAACTACAGTCTCCAGATGCCAGCACTGAGCTTAAAGGCCATGAGGTGTTGGGAGGGAGGGAAAGGGGACAGGGATATATTTCTGTGTGAGCAGGATGGGCATGGGGCACGAGGCTTTCCTGCTCCCCAGGATGCCAACCCACAGCACAGGGTGATGGTGAGTTCTGGGCAGGAACCCCAGGCTGATGCGCTGGGTGCTGGGGACCATCAGGAGCTCCCAGGTGTTTCCATGGATCTCTGAGCTCTCCATCTCCAGAGGGGGAGCAAACACCCAAAGAGAGGCTGGGACCTCCCCAAGCTCCATGGCCATCAGGAGAAGGCTGAGGGAGGGAAGGGGTGTCCCTGCTGCACCCCCCCTGTGCTCAGGGGATGGGGGAACATCACTCCCCTGCACACCCTCCTCATCTTCGCTACCTGCCCCGCGAATGAGTCTGCTGGCAGAGCAATATTCCCTGCAATTAAGGGGGAATTCACTAATGAGAGTGGTGTTGGGCCAGTCATCACACCAGCAGACACCAGGCCAGTGTCCAGCGAGAACCACCCACCTCCCATGGAGCCCCAGCAGCCCCTGGAGCACTGGGATCCCAAATGGAAATCATGAGAGAATTGGAAAGACCCCAAGAAAAATGAAGGCTCTGAGTCACATAATTATCACAAGAATGAAATTCTGTTACCGCTCATACCCAGTCTGGGAAGTTAATTAAAATGTTCCCATGTATTTGTAATTATTAGAAAAAAAAAAAGGCCAAATAAAAAAGAGCTTTAAAGACACAGCTCAGCCCCCCACTTCCCAAAAGGGGCCAGGTGGTTTTTGTGATGGTCTCATCAGACATCTCAGGTGTTCCCCGCTGCGGCCCAGAGGTCACAGTCCAGAGGGAGCCAAGCCGGGCTCCCAGCACCGTGACACCAGCGCTCCCAGTCAGAGCAAGGACACGTCACACTGGAGCAGCCACATGGCCACAAGAAACTTATGTTAAACACAGACAGGGTGAAGGAGAGTGGGGTATCTCACCTTCCCAAAGCTTCCTTTTCCCAGCACCATCAGGAAATTGAAGTCCGAAAGCTTCATCCGATCTCTGCTCCCGTTGTTGTCGAATTTGGAAATGGCATTTCTTGTCTTCTCATCCGCGGCCTTGGACCCGGTTCCGATCTTGGCTCTCTGCAAAGGTGGACGTGGGACAGGGAGAAAAAAAAGAACAGTACTGAAAACAGCAGGGAGAAAGGGTGTTATAAACCCAGTGGATGCTCCCAAAAATCCCACTTTAATCAGCTCTTTCCCGGCTCAAACACCACCCTGGGCTTCGGGAACCTTTTCCATCAGTGTGATGGGGACAGCACCAAGCAGGACACGAAGAAGGGAGGAGTTACCAGCCCTGGCACATGGCACAGATCAACTGCTTCCCAGTCAGCTTCTGCCAGAGCAACTGGGAACCACCTCTGCCCATTGCCGCCCCTCTCCCCATGCCAGCAGGTAGCCTGCCATGCTACCCTGCCCCATGCTCCAGGTCATCCAAAGCACAGAACAGAGGCTTCAAGAAGCTTTTTTTCCTCAAAACAAGCTTCTGTCTCTCACCTCAGCAGAAAAGGATGGGTGAATATCTCATAGAATATTTCACAGAATATTCTGAGTTGGAAGGGACCCACAGGGATCGAGTTCAGCTCTTAAGTGATGGCCCATACAGGGATTGAATCCATAACCTTGGTGTATATAAATACATTAAGGCAAAACACAAGACTTTTTATCCAGCTCCAGCTCCACTACTCCCCTTATGGGTCCCTTCCAACTTGAGATATTCCATGATTATATCTGACATTGAAGAGAATCGCACTCCTGTGCCAGTTCAGGTGGAACATAGGAAGTCCCAAACCTATTTGTAACAGCAGAGAACAGACAGCCGCCCTCTCACACCCCCAACCACCCTCCCAATCGCAGCTGCTCACTGAGGACCCCCACAACCCCCCATTCTTAAACACCAAACCCCACCAGTGTCCTGGCTCCTCCTCCCCAGGCCAGGGGCTGTCTGATGTGCTGAACCACTGCTTGAAAAAGCCATCTCACAGTTTATTCCCTTTTAATTTATAGAACCCTGTGGCAGTGTGAGGCCTGTGCTGAGCTCAGCCTAGCATGAAATTCCATTAACCCGATCCTGGAGGTTCAATTTGGCTGCTGCTGGCAGCCCCTCCAGATAGCACCTCACGGGTAATCTCAAGCCTTTGCTGCTGCTAATTGGTTCTCACAAGGTTCTCCCTGCTGCTGAATTCCCCACTCAAGGTCACACGCAGCACCTATGAGCATCTGAGAAGCTCCTGCACTGAAAACCAAAGGAATGGTCTCTGGCATTTCCAAACACCACTGGTGTGAGCACAGCTCTGCCCTGGGAAGAGGCTGGAAGCCAAGGGTGGGACCTGCTGCTGTCAGTGGAGCCACACACATCCTGTCTGCTTCCCATGGGAAAATATTCACATGGCGAAAAGGAAATAAAGTCATGTCTCCCAAAGCATAAGGGGTTTCCTCAGAGTCATCTTTAGGCTCTTCCAGTGTCCCCAAAAGACAGGGAGACCCAGGCAGGCGCCGTGCTGACAACCAGCTCAGGTGACCAACAGCAGCTCTGACACAGCCAAACATGTCTCATTGAACCCGACCAAATCACACAACCACAGAATGATTTGGCTTGGAGGGACCTGAAAGATCATCCAAAGAGGATGATCAAAGAGGGGGAAGGAAGAGGGTTTTCATTTGCTCCATCCCAGCAAACCATCCAGCCTCAGGCCCAGCACCAGCAGACACCGGCTGAGCACCCGGCCCCCAGGCCTGGGGGTGTCTTGGGGTCCCTCCTGTTGCCTCCTGAGGCTGTGTCTGAAGAGAGGCCAATTCAAACCCAGCCAGCCCAGCACTTGACCTGATATGCAGCACCACAGCATGTTCAGGGAGACCAGATGAGGATACAAACACAACGAGGCTTCCCTGATAGAGCCAGCTCAGCACGTGGCTTAGCCAGGAGGGTGAAGGTCTTCCCAGAAGAGAGCCCAAAATAAGGGCTGGGGCAACGTAACAACCAGCACCCCCAAGGGAAGAGTCTTGCTTCTGCTGTCAAGCATCTCTAAGGTCCTTAAGTGAACACAAAAGTCCTGTAACCTGTTTTTAATGCACTCCTAACACCTCCACAATCTCGAGACCTGAGGTTTACAACCGAAGCGTGCCAAGTATTCCTCACTAATTTTTTAAAAAAAAAAAAGCACTTGACCTTCGTTATCCAACTCCATTTGTCACAGTTAATTTACTACATCTGAATTTATGCAAGAGCAGCTGACATCCCCAGCTCTCCAGCTGTCCCAGCGAGCGGAGCTGGCAGGGATGTGGTGCTGGGATGCGGCACAGGGCTCCACACTGGGCTCCTGTCTTGGATGTTCTTGTCCAGCCCAGGACGTGCTGGCTGTGACACGGCTGCAGGAAGCACAGCAGCACCTTGGTCAGGCTGTGGAAAGGGGCATGGCTCTGGCAGCAGCTCCACAAGCTTCCAGGCAGCTCCGTGTCACCCAGGCTGGCACTGTATCCTCCCAGCCAGGCTCCAGCACATTCCACTCCTCCCTCCCAACACCAGCACGAGCCATGGCCCAGCTGGAAGGGGACACCCTGCCTGTAACACTGACTTCCTCACAAGGGAGGAGAGGAGACACATCAAGGTGAGGGCACAGCTGTGCTCTGGCACCTCTGGACAGTGTGTTTTCTGATCTGTAGAAAACTCACCATCTGACTTCCAACACACCATTTTAACACCACTGGAACATCATGAAATGCAACAGAAGACAGTTGTTAATTCTTTATAGAGCCAACAACCATTTGTTTTAGCTAACTGTTGGTATTAGAACTGTCTTTTCCTGTATATTCAGGAAAGTTGTATATAAGTAAGATAAAAAAAGAAAGGAGAACTCCAATCTCTGCTACAATTATGGAGTTCATGCTGACAACCATAAGGGCAATTCTTTTATGTATGGCTCATTGCATGTAAGTCTCCAGATGTACCATGCTCATTCCCAAGGTTCTGGGGAGATTTTAGCTACACTGAGAAATGGCAAAGACCTGTTAATTCAGCAATGTCTGGATCAATCATTCAGCAAGATCTTGCATGGCTTATTAAGTAGTAAATAGACATTTCTCCTTGGAGCCTCTGTGGGGAGTTGGACCCTACTCCATGTTCCCTGTACTGCCAGGGGAAGAGCTGGCAGGGAAAGCCCCTCGCCGAGGGCACTGCAGGCAGGCAGCAAGGAAAACCCCCGAGTCCCAGAAAAACCAATTCACCTCAAATTTCTGCCTCAGTTCCTCGTTTCCTTCTTCTCCCTCGGGAGGCACTGGGACGTTGAAATACTCCCCCTCCTCCTGGCTCAGCAGCTTAAACCTGGAGGGACAGTGAGAATGTCGGCTCAGGACGGCAGGTAGGCAGGAGCACAGGCAGGACCTCATCTCTGCTCCGAGCATGGCATCCAGGGGAACCTTCCCCAAGGTCAGAAGAACCCCCGAAACCATTCCCCTGAGCAAGCCCCAGACTCCCACCCAGGTGGAGGGATGTTTCTGGGTCCCTCGCTGTACTGGGGACCCCCACAGCCCGGGGAGCACACCCACTGCCTGCTGAGGTGGGCACACAGAGCACCAACGTCACTCCCAAACGAATCCTGGCCCCAAAAGCCACAGACAAAAGGAAGTCTTTCTCGTGATGGTCACAGGCACAGGCGTGGGCAAACCCCCTCTCCATCAGCTGCCCCACAAGGACAGCACGTGGAATGTGCCAGTGCCAGGCTGGTGCTGCCAACCCTGAGAGCACAGGAAAGAGGCTCCTCAAAAGAAGGAAAAAAGCTTAAGCAGCAATTATCAGGAATCAAGGAAATGCCACTCAGATCCGAGGCATTTCACCCCATTAGGGGTGAAGCCCAGGTCTGGCAGCAGAGGCTCTGCAGCCAGGAGGGTTCTCAGCTGGGTGTTATCCCAGAGGCTGCTCCGAGCAACAAAGCCCTGTCTGCATAACACAGGGACAGGCTCTGCCTTTGAGCTTGTTTTCTCCATTAACTGCAGTTGTTTAGATATGAAATATAGATCAGAGCTACTGCTCCTTCTCCAGTTTACTTCAACCAGCGCCGTGACAAGGAAAATTACTTAGATCTCCATTTACATGATTTTTAAAAGGCTGGAAAACGCTTAGGCTTTGGGCTGCGTCAGAAGGCAGCAGCACATGACACACATGCACCCTTACAGGTGACTGGGAATTTGGGGGGAAGTGACAGCTCCCTGCTGTTTTCCAGAAGAAGAACCACGTCCCCAGCAGGGTCTGGTTGGTGATGAGGAGGCTGAAGCCCTGCCACATGTCCCTGTGCTGTACCAGCTGCTGCCCACCTCATCGGGGGCAGGAAGGGGCTGGACAGTGGCAGGAGCACCCCCAGCTCTGCCCTGGATGTGCCGGGGTGGGGGGCAGTGGGTGTCCCCTCCATCCCCTCCTGCACTTCCCAGCTCTCTCTGGGTACCCAGACTGCCTAATTCCTCCTCCTCCTCTCCATTCGCTGCTCAAAGGGAGACACATCCAGCTTCTGTGGTGGGAAAATAGTCTGGGGCATTCACTCAGCTTGTGAATGCAGATTAATAACATGCAGGGGTTGGTTTCCAAAAGACATCTAATATCTCTTTTCAATTATTACACTTGCCATGGACAGGTAACACAGCTCTCAGGCACCAGTGCCCGGGGAAAAACAGGGAAATGAGGCACTGTGTGTCCTGCTGGGGGAGATAAAATGAAAATGGAGAGACCCGTTCAGGGGTGTTACAGCCCTGCTGTGTTCATCACTCGTGTGGTAACGAGCGTTGGTAATTACACACTTTGGTAGTTCCTCCTTGTACTGAGCTGTGCCCTCTGCACCGGCACTGCAGCCCCCGTGCTCCAGCCAGGAACCACAGCTCCAAGGTGTCCCCACCACCACCCCCTCACAGCCTGAGGAAGCCACAGTGCCTCCCTGGCACAGAAACTGAGGGAATCCAAGCAGAAAATGCTGGAAAATGCTTCCTTGGCAGAAGATGGCAGGTGATGCTGGCTCCTCCCAAAGCCCAGGCAGGGAGAGCCCCTGGGAGCACCAGCCCTTCAGGCAGAGCAACCCTGGGTCTGTGAGGGGAGTCTGTGGGAGGGAAAAGCCCCACAGGCCCCCTGAGCAACCCTCCAAGGAGCAGGAGGACACACAGAAGTGCATGCTGAGCCAGTCCATGCTGAGCACCCCTACACTGTCCTGACTCCTCTGGGCACCCCACGGACATCCCACCACAGCACCAGCCGCCCTCTCCACCCTGACAGGTGGAGCAGCACCTTACACAGAGCCAGGACGGGTGGGCCTGGAGCAGAAGGAAGCTGGTACGAGGGGCTCTCACCCCTACAAATGATCCAGGCTGCTTTCTGCCCATGGCATTTATGAAACAATTACATCTTACCACCCATCCACTCCTGACTTCTGCAGCTCAGAGATCCCAAAGGACAAGGAGCCCATGAAATCATTCCTGCTGGTCAGATCCCAGTCCCAGATCTCCACAGACAACCGCCTGTCTTTGTCCGCCTCTTTCAGTTGGCTGGAAGAGAGGAAAAGGGACGGTTTTATCCTGGCAGATGTTGCCACACCACCCTGCCCCTCCACGCTCTGCAGGAATATGGATGCAAAGGGATGGTCCTCGATGCCTGGTGAGGTCTCCAATATTTAATTGCTCAACCACATCCGACTCACACGGAGAGCACAGAGTTCCTGCCCGAACACTCAGCTTTGATCGGGGTCAGGGCAGAGGTTTGAGTGTTTCTGAGTCACTTACTGAATAAAAAGAATCATTTCTCAGTCAAATCAGTTCAATGCCTCTGAATAATTAAATAAGAGCAAATACAATCACATTAATTCTCGGGGGTGAGAAAATTCAGTTTATAAATTTAAACATTTTTTTTGTACTTACAATTTAAATGTCTCATTCCACTCAGGATTCAGGGAGCACTTGATAGTTTTGGTCTTCTGTTTGCTTTCGTTTTTGGGGTCAGGGATTAGTTTAAGCTTCACGTAGGGATCTGACAAGCCATTAGGGTCCATAGGAACTAGGTTTTTAGCATCTCTTACTGGGGAAGAGAAAAAGGATTAAATTCAGTATTCCAACTATAAAAATACCCGACAACTGACAACTTCCCTGCGTGCCAAGAGTAAGTGTGAAAATAGTGATTAAAACCAGAATTAAACTGGATCTGTGCAGACATGGGCATTACATGAGGAACGACATAATTAACGCAGAGCAAACGCAGCTCTCATGGACGGGGGAGGCTGAAGGGTCGACTCAGGAGATTATTTTTAATTTCTGATAGGGTGATTTTTCGTTTGCTCTCAGTTCTAAGCAATTTAAAGCTGATTTGTTTCCTCTTGCCCCTTGGGAAGCAGTGTTGCACTGCTTTGATGGGAGCACAGGGATGGAGCTTTCCTTGGAGAGTGGGAACAGCCACGTTAACAGCCGTGGACAGGCGAGAGCAGGGACCCAAAGGCACCCACACCACGGCCAGATCCAGCACCAACCTCCCACTGGGCCCCCTCAGGCTCAGCTGCTGTGGCCCTGAGGGACCAGGGGGATGCCCACAGGGCATCATTGCCCACTTGGCAGCATCACCCCGGCTCTGGGAGCTGAAGTGTCTCCTCAGGGGAGCAGGAGCAGAGAGGGAAGAGCCAACCTGAGATGACTCGGTTGCTTGTAATTGGGTTGCAGCTTGGACAAATTAAATACAACCAGGCTGAGCTGAGGCTCTTTGCCCAGATTAAGTCAAAAAGGGTCTGTCTGCCAGGAGAAGGGTCTTATCTTCCCTCCAGCCGGAATGGAGATATCAGAGATGGAAAGCCTGATGGCCTCGATGGAACTGAGCTGTAACCTGAGGAAAAGCTGTCTCAAGGAAGCCCAGAGCAGAGCCCCCCACTCCCCAGGTCCAGTGCACACCCTAGGGATCAGGCATGGAGGGTTGTGCCATGCTGGGAACAGGAACTCACTGCTGCCTAAAATTCCACCAGATCCCACCAGCAGCTCCGCTGTGAGGGCACAGCTTCACCCTATAATCACAAGGAGGAGGAGGAGGAGAGGACTCTGGCTCTCTGTGTGGCACCACAGGACATCAGAAGATACTTTTAGAGTCAGAAGAGTAAAAACAATTGCCCACTTCCCAACTCACCAGGAAGGCACTTCTGAGGAGGTCGGGAACCAGAGAGTTTTGAAAAGCAAATTAATGGCCCAAAATCTGCCATCTAATGCTGTCCTGCCGAAGCATTGCCCGATTTCCAGATCCATGGAATCAAACTTGTAGCCAAAATGCAAATCTGCGTTTATAAACGAGCTCATTTATCAAACGTGACAGCCCTGACAGCAGCTCGTGAGACGGGGAGAGGCGTGAGCCTGCTGGGAACCACCGCCTGCCACTGCAGGAGCCAGGCAGCCCCATCCGTCCTGCCGCTCTCCGTGCTCCTCAGACGCCTGGGATGAGGCAGCTGCAGGAGCCAGAGTCACCTCCAGCCCCTCTGGCAGAGGGGGAAGGAATGACTTCACCCCGACAGTGGTACCCAGTCACCTCGCCAGGGATGCCGTCATAGAATGACTGAATCCCAGAGTGGTTTGGGTTGGGAGGGACCTTAAAACCCACCCAGTCCCATCCCCTGCCATGGGCAGGGACACCTTCCACAATCCCAGGTTGCTCCAAGCCCCGTCCAACCTGGCCTTGGACACTTCCAGGGATGGGGCAGCCACAGCTTCTCTGGGCAACCTGTGCCAGGGCCTCCCAACTGCACAGGGAAGGACTCCTTCCTAATTTTTATTCTAACCCTGCCCTCTGTCAGTTTAAAACCACCACCCCAGGGCTCCCTGCCTGCACCCCCCACACTGCCAAGGCACAGGGAACAATGCTCCCAGTGCCCTGCTGAACCACGGCCTCTCCACACCCTCCCCCTGAGCTCTTACTGCTTTTTATTACCTTCCTGGCCTTAAAATTGTCATGAAAATGTGTTTTCAGCGCTCAGAGCAGGGGGAGCCTCAGGGAAAGGGGGGCAACCACTGCCACTCACAGGACCACTTACATTGGGGTGTTGTGGCAGCAGGCACCAAACAGCGCCCACCAAACAGACCCCAGCGCATGGGGTAGGAGAGCGGGCACAGTCTTCGCTGGTGACCATCACCTCTCACCTGCCCTGGGGTCAGCAGAAACCACTGAGGACCCTTCAGACCTCCTGTGTGAGCAGCAGAACCAGCCCAGGGGCTGGAAGAAGCCACTGGCTCGGGGGGCTCACACCAACCAGTGTCCCCTCACTGACAGGAGATGCAAAATGATGTCATACGGAATCAGCTCCGTCTCTGCTCTGGGTTTCACCATTCCAGCAGCCAATACAACATCCTCTGGAGACTAATGAACAAACCTCCATCCTTTATCAGCCCGTTCTTTGCTTCTTTAAGGAACAGGAGAAGTAATTCCTGACCCTCACAGTTAATCAGTTTATGCCCTGAAGCATGAGATTTGATTACCTCATGTTATTATCTCAGCGTGCAGACCTCAAAATTTCATTAATGGGAATAATTTTATCTATTCATTTAAAAAAACAAAACGCTTCTGCTTGACCTTAAGAAACTTTCTAACTTTTCAAGCAGAAATCAACAATTAAGTGAAGGGAAAATAAAAACGTGAAGCAGCACAGCAGTGATACCTCACAGCAGGAGAGTTGCAGAGAAGCTGTGCCAATGTTTATGCAATTTATTTGACAGTTAAATTTGATGTAAAATAGTTTTACATCTGTCATTCCCTGACAGTTTTGTGCATCATTAAGAAGTAGTAACATCATTATTAACGGTGATGAGTAAGAATATTACGATCCCATTTAAAGCAGGACTTAAATCACTGCGGGTACCAAGTGCGGCCAAGGAGATGCCACTGTGGTCTCAGGCCATGGGCAGCATGAGGCATGCACAAGTCTTGGACATCCCCAGACTAGGACGCCAGAGTGGGCAGTACTGACACTGCCCACCTCCTCCACACAATTCCCATGGCAATGGGGACACTGCTCCACTGCCACGGGCAGGAGGTGTCACCTGCTCTGCCTTGCAGGGCCAGGGCAGGTAGAGCTGGGTGAATGACACTTGAATAATTTATTCTGCAAAATTCGCAACAGCTTCCTAATAAATGATTCAGACAAGAACCAAACCATTCCAGGATTCTATGGTTCTATGAAAATCCCTTCAAAGCCTGGCTCGCTGCAAGGAGAGGTCAGAGCTCTGCCACCTCATCCCAGCCCATCATTTCTCCGTGGCCATGCCAACAGCACCCCCAATTCCACAGCTCTTGGATGGGATTTTGGAGAGGGGCAGGCTCTTGGGCTGGCCTGCAGCACTCATCTTCCTCCCTCCAGCAGCACACACCATCCCCAGGAAGGAGCAGCCCCATCCCAGTCAGTGCCTGGCACTCAGATGAGCACCCTCATGAGTTAAAACATTTAATTAATGCTCTGATAAGAATATATTTGCACATGCTCATACAATGAAAAAGGCACAGGACTCATTACGGCTGCATCTGCCTGGGCCGGTGATTATTAATTAACACACTTCCAGCTCGTTTATCTAATCACAGCATAACTGGTTTCAGTTGTGGTCAATGTTTTCCTTCAATCAGCTCAGGAAACAGTGACGCTCCGGTCCCAGCAGCCTCTGCCACGCCGCAGGAGCACCAGGGTGCTGGGCCCTCGGATGCTAACGAGGGGCTCGGCTTCTGGGGGCAATGGCATGTTAGCCAGACTCTCAAGAGAGGAGAGGGAACCCAAGGTGGTTCCCGATGCTCAGCAGCCCTGGCACGAGGACAGGGCACACTCTCCTTCCCACACACATGGTCAAAGGCCCCTGAACACGCTGAAGCATCTCCATCGCCTAAACACACCCCAACCTCACAGCATAAACCCATCACAGCTTTTCTGCCTCTTAATCCCTGGTAGACTCTCTGCCTTTTAGGTCTTCTTTTCACACCACCACTTCCCTGAGAGAAGAGACGAACACGGGATGGGATGCACTGACACACGACGGGATGAACCTCCCACCTGTGGTGGGAAGAGCCAGCTCCTGGCTGCTGGAGAGGAGCCGTGCACAGAGCCCTCAGAGCCATTTCCATCTTGGAGCGGCAACAGCTTTAATGGACTCCCAGCCCAGC
Source organism: Cephalopterus ornatus (assembly GCA_013396775.1). Classification (NCBI taxonomy): domain Eukaryota; kingdom Metazoa; phylum Chordata; class Aves; order Passeriformes; family Cotingidae; genus Cephalopterus; species Cephalopterus ornatus. Next base: position 322,036 of record VZRE01002356.1, read on the forward strand.
CTTCACATTCTCCCACTCCTCCATTTCCCAGACTCAAATATTCACGTCCCTTAATACGACAGGCTCAGAATAATCTGCATTCGGAAGCTTTTCTATTACGGAAGCAAAAATGAGCAACGCTTTGATGACACTTTAATTTGTTGTGATTTCCCACTTTATTCCTCAGTCTTTTCCCACTAATAAGACACTTGATCAAAGCCCAGAGCAGAACATGGACTGTGAACATGCATTTGCTCTTGTCCCACACCAGTTTGGCGATGTTCTGCCGCCCTTCACGTCTCCATCCCACACCAGGGGGTTCAGAGACACACAGCCCACATTCTAAATACTGGGAAGGAATTCTTCCAGGGTAGGGAGGCCCTGGCACAGGTTGCCCAGAGAAGCTGTGGCTGCCCCATCCCTGGAAGTGTCCAAGGCCAGGTTGGACAGGGCTTGGAGCAACCTGGTCAAGTGGAAGGTGTCCCTGCCCATGGCAGGAGGTGGAACAAGATGAGCATTAAAGTCCCTTCCAACCCAAACCATTCCAGGATTCAGTAATTCTATGAAAATCTGTGTCTTCCATTGGGAAGGAAAGACTAGCTTTACAAATAAAGGAAAAAATCAGAGTAAGAGAAAAGAAACCCACAGAGCTGAACAGCATCTGGCAAATTCCTGTTACATTTGTCAAGCGATGAAGAAATCAAAGCACCGAGTCCCTGTTGGCCGTGCCCGTGCTGCCACCTGCAGGCACCGGCCCTGCCCTGCCAGCCCTGCCTGCTCCTGCCAGCCCTGCCTGCTCCTGCCAGCACATGGGCACCCGGGCACCTTTCACACTTGGTAACTGGGATCCTCTTTGCCATGAGAAAGCTTCTGAAGTTCCCGAGCAAGGGTCTCCCCACCTGGTGGCACAGACAGAAGGTCTCGCCCCCCCACCAGTACCTTGTCATCTCCTGTGCACCAGGACCAAAGGGGGCTCAGCCCCCTGGCCAGCGCTGCCTCCCCACCCCTGCCAGGCTCAGGGGGCTCCACCACCCGCCCGCTGCCCACCACTGCGCTGTCACTCCTGTTCTCCACAGAAATCCACCCCCTGCCCGCCCCGAACTGAAATTCCTGCAGAAAATGCGTAAAGGGCATTTTCCACCAGAAATCTGTTCAGAGGAATCCTGGCTGCTGCCTCCACCCGCTGCCTCCCTGGGCTGGGCCGGGGCCCCCCTGGGATGGCCAAGGCAGGTCCTGCAGGAATTGCATTGGAAACCCCCTCCAAGATCATTGAATCCAACTGTTCCCCCTGCTCCACTCCCCTCCCTGGACACGCTCCAGCCCCTCAACATCCTTGTTGTGAGGGGCCCAGAACTGACCCCAGGATTCGAGGTGGCCTCACCAGTGCCCAGCACAATATGAGGTGGCTCAATCTGCCAAGGGCTAGGTGCCCACCTGTGCTCTGGGGGGCTGGCTGGGCTCCCCAGTGTCCAGCCTCTCCTCTCCCAAAGCACTCCCACTCCTCCATCAGCTCCACAGCAGAGCTGGAGAGCTCAGCACGCTTCCCTGCCTTCTGGAAAAGCCAACAGCTGACACGTTTTCACCAACACCTCCATAAAGGGCCAGAAATAAAACAGCCTTTCAAACCCAGTGGAAAAAACGAAAATCCAGCTGCACAGAATGGGGCCAAGGGAGCTCCTCCCCTGCCTCCGGAGAGGTGGGAACACAATGCCAGGGAACGCACGGTGCCAGCAGGAGGGTGAGCTCTGTACCCCACTGGCATCTGATGGAGGCTGGGTACCAGTCCCATCTCCCCCCCCCCGAGAGGGAATCACAGAATCGTTAAGGTTGGAAAAGACCTCCAAGATCACCAAGTCCAACCTCCAAGGAAGGTGCCTGGGAAGCAAGACTTCTGAGAAACATAGTTCTGCCTGGTTCACTGACGTTCTCCTTTAAGGACAAATCAAACAAAAATTAAATTCAAAAATCCTCCACAACTATCCTCAGTTTTTCATTAACATTTTCAGCAACTTGGAATTTTTCCTGAAAATACTACCGTATTTTTCTTGAAAATACAGGCTGGAGCCCTGCTGGGTCGTGGCAGCCATCCCTGCTGGGATGAGCTCGGCCGAGCAAGGAGCCAGCCTGGAGCAGCAGGACCCTGGCACCCCCCCTCTTCCTAGGGAACAAGTGCCCATCAGAGGGACGAGGAGCACCACGGGATGCACGGAGACAACCCCATCCCACAGAAACAAACCCCGGGGGTGTCACGGCATCTCCCGCTGCGACAGCATGTGGGAAACCAGACTTCTCCATGGGGAGCCACCTGGAGCGGGTGGGATGGTGGAGAAGGATGTTGCCATGGATGTCCCAGCCCGGTGCCCACTCAGGGGCACTGCAGGGGGCACTTCACAGCCCACGGCTTTAACTCATCCGGGAATAACCACAACAGCTCGGCCGCCCCTGCGGAGCCCGAACGGCCCGGAGCTCCCTGGTCACCAGCGTGGGCAGGGACCTCCCTCCCCACACAGCACCGCCTCAGCCTCCACCAGACAAAGCCCAGAGGGACTGGCAGTGCCGTGCCCACGGAGAGCAATCCCTGCCTCCAGTCCCCGCTCCACGAGACACCCGTCACCAGCACCCAAGAGAGCCACAGCTCTGGTCTTATCTCCTCCTGCTGGGGACAAGAGGCTTCACAAGGACATGGTTTAATGTTTTGGGGGATGCTCACAGGTTGTAGGAGAAGCAATATCTTCTGGGAACTCAAAATCTGGGTGGCAAAAGTCCTTAAAGATGGATAGTCCTGTTTCCTGCCACAAACCAGGAACAGAGAAGTTCCAGGACAGAGGAAACTGGCATTGGGAACAAGGTGTTTCCCCATGGATGGCCACCGGGTCCCTGGACACTCCAGGCAGGGAAGGAGCCTCTGCTGAGCCCGGCACTGTCTGGCTCCCTGCAGCCTCCTCCAGCCCCATCTCCACCGCTGGGCACATCCCTGCAGGTTGATGCTGTGGGATGGTTCCTGCCCATCACTGGGTGGTTGGATCCCTGAAGCCCCTGGATTCACAAAGCCCTCAGATCCATGCCACCCCTCACACAGCCACGGCAGCCTGCCCTGATCTGTGCTCTACTGGGGCTGGGAAACAGCCAGGAAACATGCAGAGCGAGGGTTATCCTGTTATCCTCCCCACGGCAGCACGGAGGGCCTGATGTCCCTCTGTGCCCCACGGCATGACCACCCACAGGGCCAGTCTGAGCCCAGCAGCCTCAGCCCTGGGCACCAAGGGGGAGGCAGGACCTGTCTCAGGGAGAGATGGCATCCACATCACTGGAAGAAGGTTGCAAAGCTCTAGTCAGACTAAAGGACTGTTTGAGATTTCCATTGAGACCTGTATGTGCCAAGGTCCCATCAACAGCAGGGCAGTGATGTTCACCAGCACACGGACAGCAGGATATAAACACCACACTTCCACACAGACAGTTAAAGAGAGGAACTCTCTGCTCCCCCTTCCCAGGGTCCTGAGGATCCTGAAATTTCACAGCATTTAAAAAGCAGTTTGAAAAATGTGTAACTGCCATAAACCCCTGGAGCCCCAGCCAGGCTTTGCCAGAGGGCAGGAGGTGCCCAGAGAGGCTCGAAGCCTTGTCCTGCCCTGCCAGGCACCTGCTCGTGGGCACTGAGGCCAGGCACCGCGTTGGCCGGGCCCTCCAGGGCCGCCAGGCTGCCGGGGGTGCTGCCCCACACGTACCTACGACGGTGAGCACGTCCTTGTCGATGTCCGCCCGGATGTATATCCGCCCCCGGCGCTCCGTGTGGTCCGTCCCGCACAGGCTGGGCACGTTCATCACGCAGCGCTTGTGCACGTTCATCATGCAGGCTGGGGGACAGAGGGGACACTCAGCACCCGTCACCGCTGCCACAGCTCACAGGAGGGGAGCTCAGAGGGAGGGGGAGCACCTGTCCTCCTTCAAACTGGGATGCTGGGAGGGATTCTGGGATAAACATGCAGCAAATGGACCTTCAAACACAGCCGGAGACTCCGCAGAGCCCTGCCTGGACACGGGAACCCACTGCCTGCAGCTCTGGGTCCTGCCTCAGAGACCCCAGGGCTTTGAGCCCGTTCTCTAATCACTTGAGTTTTGCTGACTCATTAAACTTTTCTTCCATCACACCCAGGGTACAATGCTGGATTCACCGGGAGCCCAAGAAGGGGCATTAGAAGTTACCTGTGTATCTGCATACAGATACACAGGTACACAATTTGATATATATAACATCGATAGATATAAATATTTATATTTCAAAGCAATCCATTTCCCCTTGGTAAGATTCCCAAGGAACACACTGTTCCCACAACAGCCAAGCTTCTCTATTCCTGAGCAAGGAGCAGCCGAGTTTGCTGCTCGTGCTGCCACTGCCAGCGCACACTGCATGTCCCAGGCCCTTTAAATGGAACGTACAGGATTAACTTGGAAAACTACCGATTCCATCCTCTCCCTGCTCTCCCCTCTCTGCGCAGGAATTCCCCGACGTGCAGCGCCGAGCAGCGGGAGCGGCAGCGGCAGCGCCCGGCCACGGCCACACGGTGTCACTCGGAGCCAGCGAGAGCGAAGGGGCCGGGCGGGGGGGTCCTGCAAGGACGCTGCAGGGGGAACGGGGGGATGCAGGGCAGGATGTGGGGAGCGGGAATGCTGCAAGGATGCTGCGGGGGGATGCCGCTGAAGCGGGATGCGGACAGGTTCCCCCCCCAGCCCAACACCTTTCCCTTCCCTCTCCCTGCAGCCATCCTGGGGATGCCCCACACCAGGGGAGAAGGTGCCCACTCGCACCCCTCGTGCCCCCAGCAGCCCCACAGTGTGCTCTGCACCGTGGCCAGAGGGAACGGGCCCTTGGTGGGTTGGGAGCCCCTGCCCAGGACCTCGAGGTGCCACGGCCTCCCACGGGGTGCCAGAGCCCCCCAGTGCTGCAGCCAGAGCCACCGGTGCCATCACTTACTGTCACACTTCATGCCCTGGTGAATGAGCCCGTACAGCAACGACCCGCAGTGGTCACAGAAGGTGGGGCTGGAGTACGTGTGGATTTTGAATTTGTGCTTGCTCCGGGGATCCTGGGAGGAAAATAAAGGATAAAGATTATAAACTTGCATCAAATACTGGCAATGCACCCCTGCTCTGCCCATTCCATGTGCCAGCTGGCTCTGGAGGTGCTGCTAATGGACTTCAGTCAACAGCCCCTGACTTGTGGGGACCTTTTCCAGCAATCACCAGGATTCAGCTTTATTCCTCTTTATATGTGTTGCCATAACAATGAAAAAGCAGTGCATTGGCTTGTCTGGGGATTTATTCTTTTTCAATAACTCGGTCTTAGCATGGAAAACACCAGGTGAAACTAGTAGGTACGAACCAACAGAAGGGCTGGACACTGCCCAACCTCCATGCAGAGCAGGACAAACCACCCATGATCCCATCTATATTAAGCCTGCCCAGGAAACATCTCTGTGCTCCAGTGCCAGCCCTCCCCAGCATGATGCCACGGATTCAAGCTGCTCGGGGGATACTTTAATATTTTGAGCTTTCTTAAAAGCAAGGGAAGATTTTTCTGCATCAGCGTGTGCAGACCCAGAAGAGCTCCATTTATCCCTTTATTCCTCGTGCAGGCACCAGACAAACAGGGCTCCTGGGGCTCCAGCAAAGGCAGCAGGAGTTAAAGCTAAACAAACTCAAATCATAGAATCCTGGAAGGACATTGAAGATCACCTCATTCCACCCCCTGCCGTGGGCAGGGACACCTTCCACTAGCCCAGGTTGCTCCAAGCCCTGTCCAACTTGGCCTGGAACACTTCCAGGGATGGGGCAGCCACAGCTTCTCTGGGCAACCTGTGCCAGTGAAATAACCTCCAGAAGAAACAACTTCTCAGCCAGGAGATAGGATGGAGCACCGAGGTGAAGCAAAGATTTTGGTATTTCTGTTTTGTATCTTCCATGCATGAAAAGACATTTGTGGAACGCCAGGAGAGCCTGGAGCAGCTGGGCTGTGCAGAGGAGGGCTCTGGGGCTCCACACCTCTGGGAGCAGCACACACAGGCCAGGGGGAAGATTCCAGCACAGAGCAGCTTGATTTCATCTCAGGTTAATTGTTTAAGGGTTAGGGATAAGGCACAGCTCCCGCTCTGTCATTTGAGCTGAGCAGCTTTTTAATGGCCTGGAAAGCAGCCCAGGCATTAGCAAAGACACCTTTTCAGGGCACTGTGAGCAGAGTAAATAAATAAAGAGTGGAATCAGAAGCGAGCTGTAACATCGCTGCCAATACACTCCCTCCCCCTGAAATTAATTTCCCAGCACTGTTGCATTGAAGCTTCCAGCTGCATTAATCACCAACATTCTGCTTTGTTACTCAGCACCACAGATAACCCCATGACACCAGCGAGGGGCAAAACTAATGGAGCTTCCTTTAACTCAATCTGTGAAGTGCCAGGAATCAGGTACAGGCTTCAGCAAATTTGTATTGAAAACTGGAAATACCTCATCTTTTACCCCAAGCAAACCACTTCTAGACGCAGAGCCCAGTGTGGCTCTGTCTGGCAGCTCCTGTGCCAGCTGTGGCACAGGAAAGCCAAGGGGAAAGAGGGTCAGGATCAACCTGCCTTCTGGACACCCCAAAGAGACAGTTCCTTAAGCAACAGTGTAGGTTTGAAAGCCTTTTGCATTCCTCAGAGACATAAGAGAGCAGAGAAAACTGAAACCTGGATTTTAGGCTAGAACAGGAGGTGGGCAAGGGAGTTCCCCCCAAAAAGCTTGGGGCAGGCAGCCGGGACTCGACCTTGCGGGATGGTCTGCAAGGTTCCTTCCAACCCAAACCATGCTAGGATCCTATGATTCCCTTGCCACTGTCCCAGGAGAAAGGGGGTCTCTGGCTGACTGGTCCTGCATCCCGCAGAGCCCCCCGGGCATCAGCCAGTGCCCCTGACCCTCCGTGGGCAGTGGGACAGGGTGAGGGAACACGGGGGCAGAGCGAGCAGAAGCCCTGTGCCAGCGTGTGACACGGGGAGGAATCGCCCCCAGGCACTCCAGCTTCTGTGTTCCCTTCTAGAAACAGATATGCCTGTTTAGGCAAACGAAAGCTTTAGTCATTCATAAAAAACACAAGCTTTACGCAAAAGGAGACAATTTCCACTTCATGTGAAGGATGTTAAATTCCCACTGGAACCCAGAGTTAAAGAAGTCAGAGCTGGAAAAGCAAAGTGTGTGTTGAAACACACTGAGTTCCCCAAACCCAGCACCACAGCCCTGTGGGAAGGCATCCCCTGCTCAGAGGGGCTAAATCCCTTATGGGAACACTTCAGGCTTCACCTTCTGCTCCCAGCTGCCCCAGGGGCTGTTCTGGAGAGACCCTCATGCAGAGGGGCAGAGCCCAAAGGGTGTGAGGGTGATGGAGCAGCCAGGAACAGGGAGGCAGAGCCAGTTCTCTGGCTGCTGGGATGTGTGGGGCCCGTGTCACCTTGACCAGTGCCTTAGAAAGTGCCAGAAACTGGCACTTCTGGATATCATTTTCGAACAAGGCTGAAGTCGCTGTACAAAGAGACTATTTTTGTACCACCGAGACAGGGATGACGAGAACACTGCGCATGCAGATGCTGAGACTTAAAACAAGAATGGTTAAAAAGAAGTTTGCCAAGAAAAGAAAAAGCACTTCTCCTCCCCCACCAGCACAGAGCCGGCCTGAAGAACAGGGCAGGAACGGCTTTCTTTGGAGCAGAGCTGGAAAATGCCATCAGGAGAACGTTAGTGCATGGTGAGACTGCCCTTCCCAACCAGCGCTGCCTCGGCGCCATCGTCCTCTGCACGGAGGGGACCAGGGAGTCGGGACGTGAGCCAGGGAAGAAGAGGAGCTGCTGCTGCTTTGACCTGGTGCCCTGCAGGCATCGACCCTGCAGAGGTGGCAGAACCCACCCGTGGAAGTGCTCCAGGCCAGGCTGAACGAGGTTTGGGGCAACCTGGGGTAGTGGAAGGTGTCCCTGCCCCTGGCAGGGGGGTGGAACTGAATGATCTTCAGGGTCCCATCCAACCCAAACCCATCTATGATTCTATGAAATAACCCCCCAGGCTCCAATTCTCCCTCAGTAGAGCCCTGGGAAGAGGCAGCCAGACCCACACTGATGGCTTGTTTGAATCCTCTGTCCTGACATTTGCTAGATTTGACAGAACACAGAGCTTTGCAACTAGATCACAGGCTGCTGCTTTCCCCGTCTCGTTGCAGAGAAAGCTCTAAATTATCACTCCCAAAGAAGAATTAACACAGTTCATGTGAAGAGACCATTTAAAAGTGAATTTCATAGCGATTTAAGCAGCATACTAGCAAATACAACACAGCCACAGCTTACTGCCTGCGCTCAGTACGCCGGGGCAGGGCACATAAACCCAAAACCTTACACTTGCTTCCCATGACTCCCATGCGGAAAATCCCCCCGGTATGTAGGGAACAACTCACAGCAGGCAAAGGTGGCCTTCCATCCCTTCCAGGGAAAGAATGGATTACAAGAGGTCAGGGATGCAAATGTGACAGCTCCAGGTGGCATCCTGCCACTGTGCAAGTTGTTCTTTGGGACGCCAAGATGAGGCAGGGGAAGATGTAACACAGACAACGGCACCCACGAGAGCCAGGGACCCTGGGCCCCAGCAGCACTGGCTGAGAGCTGCTGCCCTGGGGATGCACCTCCTGCATCCCCCCACCCGCCTGCACAGGGCTGGAAAAACACCTTCGGTGAGAAATAGCTCAACTCCCAGCAAAAAAACAAGCAAGGAAGTTCAGGAACAAGGGCACAAGAGTGTTGGGTCTTTGCTTCAATGAGAAGAGCCACAACAAACCACAGACTCCATGGAAAGGGGGTTGCAGGCAAGAGGAAAACACAGCTCCTATTCAAGGTAAGACAGCAAAGATTTGGGGCTCCACCAGGTGTCCTTGCCCATGGCAGAGGGTTGAAACTAGATGGTCCCTTCCAACCCAAACCAGTCTGTGATTCCATGACTCTGGAGCATCTTTTCTACCACCATAATATCTCCTCAGAAGCCTGCCTCAGCGTGCCATGGTTTAGAGGCAGTTTGACACTGCTGCGCCAGTAAGTGACACCAGAACTATTTTGCTGTATTTTACAGCATTCCAGCCACAGAGAAGCTCACAGAGCGCAGGGCCTGAGGGCACTGCCATGCAGGCAGCAGGATGCAGGATAGTGGCAGCAGGATGGAGGCAGCTCCTGGGGAAGGGCCAGCGAAGCAGCACGGACACGGCTGCGGGCACAGGCATCACGGCTGGGGCTGCTTCCATGTCAAACATAACCTGCCCCTGACAGCTTCCAGCAAGTAAATACATTTTTATTGACAAAAGATCTCATCCTCTCGTCAGACAACTGCAGAGGGATATGGACGACAGTTGTTCTTCTCTTGCTGCTGACAACACTGAATAAAACGCTTTCTCTTGCCAAGAAGCTAAAAAAAAAAAAGCCAAACTCAGCTTCTCTCCCAGAGCAGCACTGGCATCTCAACATCCTTTAGACATGTCTGGTATCTTGCATATGCCTTGAGAGTCATTTTATTACGCCTCCATGAGAGTGAGGGTCCCACAGCACTTTCCCTGCAGTCTCTGGGTGCCAGAACAGCACAGAGAGCCCTGAAACACCTCCTGTCTGCAGGACCCCCAGCTGGTGCCACCTGGGTAAGCACAGGCTGCATCACCCACCTCATCACCCTCCTACTGAGGGCACAAACCCACCTCAGACCCAGCCCTGGTACTCTGGAGCCACGAGGAGGGCACAGACCCAGCCATCTGCTCTAACCTCTCCTTTAACCAGCGGCTGTGTCCCACCTGAAGTAACCAGACACAGACACGCCGAGACAAGGAGAGAAGAGCTTTTCAATCCCGGGGCTGAAGCCGTGTGCAGGGGCTGGCAGGAGAAAGAGTTGGGCTGTGGCGGAGCCAGGGAAGCACCAGAAGGTGCTGGGAGGGAGCAAGGCAAATACATCTTCATCCCATGGGAACTGTCACCGGCTGCTGGAGCAGCGAGCAGGTGCCAGCGCTTGAGGGGCAGATGGCACAGCACGAGAGCTGGAGAAGTTAATTAGCAGCACAAAAGCAAGCAGCAAGTTGCAGGAAGGTTGTGAATATTTGCCAAAGCACTGGACTGTGAAGTCCAGAGGAACAGGAGATGTGAGGAGGGATCAGATCCTGTGCTCTGAGTCAGTGCATGGGCAAGAAGGTGTTTGGAGTCACCAGGAAGGTCCTGGCTCAATTGGCACATCATGGAACCCTTTCCATGAAGAAATTCCTCCTGAAGTCCTCTCCTCATGCTGCAAACGGGGACAAACTACAAGCAAAATTGAAATGTAGCTACACTGGCCTGTTACCTTCCAAGAGCAACTCTGATATTCATTAATGCATCCTGATTAGATGACCTTTAACAGGATCATGCATAGAAGGTCATTTTAATGATTATTTTGTCTACAATTTAAATAATTATGCATTCTACTAATAGCTGTGGCTATAATTAGGTTTGCCAACTGGAATACATTACACATGCCCGACTTCAGCTCCTGGAGACCTCGCTGTGGGTCAGAGTGGTCATGGCAGCTCTGCCTCCTGCCAAGAGGAGTGCCAGAGCTGGGAATGAGGAACAGCAGAACTGGACAGGGGAGGCAGGGGTTTGGGCTGCCAAACTTGCCCCTCTGAAGCACCTCACCAGTTCTCACCTGGGGAATGCTGGGGAGAGACCACAGCCTGACAGCACCTTAACTGGCATGAAAGTCCTGTCCCAACCAGTGTAGCCCAAACACAGCCCAACGTCTGCAGCACCAACAGCTGCAGCTACAGCTTCATACTCTGCTGCAAGGAGCAATTAATCTTTCATTTTTTTCTACTTAGAGGCCCTATCATGTGTAATTAGTCCTCTCTCCTAGATGCAAGGCTCCTACTCAGCAGGATTGGCAAGGTTAAACACACAGCCACGCTCTCACTCTCTTCAAGGAGGATCAAACACAATCAGATCAAATAGAAACACCCCAAAGTCTGTCCAGTCAACACCAGACAGACTCTGACATTTCAGTGGCCTCCAGGGATTCCGCTCTGCTCCCCAAGTGTGAAACACCAGCTCACCCCAGGTTATCTCTGCACGCACCAGCCTGCATCCCCCAAAGCACTTCAGCACATCCTGAACTTGAAACGGAACAGTTTTATCTCAGTAATTAGAATTACACAGGTGTTTAAATGTTCAGACAGACCATGAGCACCGTACAGGGGCAGGAGGGTTTTCTCCTTGATTCTGCAGTAACTCTGAAGGCACAGAGATCAAGGAGCAAAGTCAGAAAGTATTTTTTTAATATATTATTTTTCCCCTGGGCTCCAGGACCAGGCCAGAGGAAAGAGCAACTCTGGGATGCCAACCAGCAGCCAGCTGGCACCGCGAGCCCCAGCCCTGCACTGCTGAGCCGTGGATGCCAGTCCACTGCTCCCTTGCCTCTCCAGCTCAGCAGAACCACGGGGCCCATTGTGAGGACGAACCCACTGCGAGGTTTAACACATGCAATAAATTAAGCTCCTTATTTCTGCTGGATTCATTGGAGATTCATAATGGAAGAGTTACCAGCTTGCGGCACCAACTGAAAAGACACGTGGCTGTAACCAGCACGGCTCGATGCCACCAGACCCGACATCAGCACAGGTGTCTCTGGATTCACACCACCATTATCAGCAACCACAGAGCACAGGCAAAGTCCAGCTTTCCATCAGTTCAAAGCAAAGCCCCGGTCCCTGGCTCATTCCAAAGCTGACAGGGCACTGCTGTGTGCTGTAGTTCTCCCTCTCCTGACTCAAAGCTCCTCAAGGATTATATGATTATGTAATTATAAATATTACATATTATAAATATAATAGTATTGCTGTGAGAGCATGACTGACTGTGCAGGAGGAAGGAATTTTGTCCTGCATTTATCCCCCAGTGACAGAGGGGCAGGGGTACAGACCAGAGGGGCCTGGGGGGCTTTGCTAAATTGTGGGGGGGGGGGGGGGGGAAAGCTATGAAAAAGCACCATTTTCTCCCTGCTTTAGTCCCAAGCATCTGCATCCCTCTTCATTTTCAGAAATTATGTAATAAGAGATTCAGTAACAGCACTGGGCAGCTGTTACCTGTCTGAGGGCTGTGCCATGGTGGCAATGCTCACCCAATGCAAGCAACAGGGAATGTGACCAAGGGCCTTTACACCTGCCCTGGTATTGTGGAGCCTCTTAAAATGTGACAACTCAGATTTAAATGAGACCTTTCCCTTCTCAGGCAGAGGCTGCCCACAGCCATCCAGAGCTGCTGGAGAGACCAGCTGGGACCTGGCTGCTCCTCACTGCTCTTCGTGTGCCCCAGCTTGGGCAGGGCTGCTGGGGAGGGAAAGCAAAATGTCCCCCCTCGGCCAGAGCTCTGCAGGGCAGGGGGAGCGTGCCCGTCCCGTGCCGTGGGCTCGTGCTGCTCTCCAGAGCCGAGGCAGTGCCAGGCAGGCTGCCAGCTCCCGGCGCTGCTCCAGAGGCGGCAGCTGGACCCCAGCGCTGCCAAACCCCACCTTCTTCCAGCAAGGCTAAGTGCTTGCAGCATGTCCCTCTCTCTTGGCACCAGAGTGCCCTGGGCACCCACCCAGTTGCTCCCAGGGCCGCTCGCAGCTACACGGCTGGTGTCCCCCTCACCTGCTGCTGTCACCCCCCTGGATGCCCACAGATGGGGTGGGAGCCTGGGCTCTGCTCAGGTTCCAGCTCCTTCTCCATCACACCGCAACTAAAGTAGCCTTAGATTTCATCTTAGCCCACACAAATATCTAAGTACCTGCCAAAGCAGATCTTTTGCATAGGTGCCACCCCCCCATAGCCCGAAGCAGGTTGGCAGGACATGAGACCTGCAGCTCTTGCTGCTGCTGTCTTTGTGTTTTAGATGACAGGGAACAGAGAGAAAGTGTGTCAGAGCTGCAGCCACACGGCCAGAGGGAACTTCACAGTGTCACATCATGTCACAGCAAGGGGTCTGTAAGACCTCCAGCACTTTGGGCTCACGCTGCTGGACACACCAGTGGCACCCACACCCCAAGCACTGGCCCTGGATGGCCAGGCTCAACCCTCAGGGAAGGGATCAGCCTCCACCACTCTCTCTCCTCATTTCTCCACGCCTTCTCCAGCTCTCCTCGCCCTGTTTCAGAGGGCACCTGCTGCAGAGGCAGGGAGTGAAACTCCCCAGAAAAAAAGCAGAGGCAGGAAGTTGAGGTCTAAGGCCATCACTTCCCTCTCCTGCAGCTCCATCCCCTCGAGTGACCTGCTCTAGGCCAGGGCTCTGGACAAACACCGTGCAGGCACAGGGGGTATGCACACACACCCCCCAGTGCTGCCCTGTGTGGACCCTGGCCGTGCCCCAGGGATGGAAGAGGGGTGCTTGTATTCCAGCCACGCCTCGCCCTCAGCCTCCCTCCAAGCAGGCAGCAGCTCCTGCCCACACCTCCATTGGTAGCCCCTCCTTGTCCCTGGCACAGCAAAGCCCTCAGGGGCTTTTGTCCTGTGGGTGACAGCAGTGGCACTGTCACCTCCTCCTGGGTGTGCTGTGCCAGGGGGAGGAAGGGCCGTGGGTGCCACAGCTGCTCCCGTGGAGGCTGCGCAAGCAGAGGGGGCCACGGCTCAGGCAGAGAGTTCGGCCGTCACCCGGGCCCAGGACAAACCTCACCAACTGCTGACGGCCCCGGGAGCCTCACCCCTCAGGCCCCCATCTCTCCCCACCACGGCACACAGCCCCGATTTGGGGGGGCGACCGACAACATGTGTTTAGCCTCCACCTTCCGCAGCCTGTTACACCGCCTGCTCCCACCACTTCTATTTTTAAGGGTGAGAGTTGTGGTGCTCTGTCGTTTCCCCAATTCGAGCTCTTTTCTCCCAGCAGTTCCCCAAATTAGCCAGTTTCCACGGTAAAGCACAAAACCCGCCAGACGGACCTGAACGGCGCTGGCAGAGCCGTGCCGAGGAGCCCAGCTCTGCCCTGGCTCCCACTCACCCCAAAAGATCCACTGGGAAAGAAAATCCTTGTGAAAATAAGGATGGGGACTTAGATAGCAGGCATTTGGGTGGTTTTCTGACGCAAGAGATGAAAGGACACTGGAGCAAGGCTGCAGGGTCAGCCCCAAAGGGAACTCTCTGCATCCCCATACATTCTCCCTGCTCTGCTGAGAGCAAGTTATTGGGTGGCTTAAGTGTTTTAAGTCCCAGAAACATATGAGAGTCCCCATAACTATGGAATCACCATCCCTGGAGGGATTTAAAAGCCATGATGACGTGCCATTTAAGGACATGGGTTAGTGGTGGCCTTGGCAGTGCGGGGGGAACAGTTGGACTCGATCTTAGAGGCTCCAACCTAAACGACTCCATGAACCAGAGATGCCTGTGAAATAATGGCACAGAAGTGCCCTCAAGCAAGGAAGCTGGAGGAACATCTCGAAAGGGCTGTGAACCACAGTGAGCCCCTCAGCACCATGCTGTGCCCACACCTGGGGCATCAGAGCTGTACTTACATCAGAGGCAGGGCCTTTGTCGGCGCCAGGGCAGGAGAAGGTGACGAACTCATGGCACCGCTTGTGCACAACGAAGCAGCAAACTGGAAAGAGAAGACAAGGGACGGGGTGAGGAGCATGTTACAGGGTCAGCACCATGAGAACCAAGAGTTAACAAAATAAAATGCGGCTATGTCTGATTCATGAGCAGAGGCCCCACGGCCTGAGCAAGTTTTTTAACCTGCGGCAGAGTTTTAACCCTTATTGAACACCCCTGACCAGACCAGGCATTTTAGTAAAACTCGGCAGAACAAAGTGTTGAGCAAATGTTAGAGGAGGGCTGGGAACCCTTCTGTTCCTCTGAGCTCATTGTCACTCGTGGCACACGCTGAGGTCACTGCCGGGAATAAAAAGAGGGAGAATCTGGCGTTCGCGGGTATCTGAGCTGAAAAGTGCATGTGTCCAAAAATGGAAGATTGTACTGAGGGAACAGGTGGGCAATTTTCCTCCCACAGCTCTGCTTTTCTTCAGCATCTCCCCAGCCTCCGTTTGCCAGACCAGAACACACGCACGTCTTCCTCCCCTCACGCACGTCGACGACAGTCGCCCTTCTGGGAACAGCACGGGGAAATCAATCCCGACATGCCACTACCCAGACTTCCAAGCAGAAGTACCCAGAGGTAAGTCGCCATCCCCTAAACTACCAAACCCTTCCAGCACGTGCCAATCTGAAACTGTCAGCACTATTTCTGGAGTTTCTGCAGTCAAAGCACCGTACTTCAAGGTTAACTTTTTCCCTAAATGACAAATAAGCACATCACCTTCAGTATGGACCTTGAAGAGCCATTTGGCACTGCAGGGAACTTCAGCTGATGGCCCAGGCCTTTTTTGAAGGTCTCAGCCCACCTCACCCTGCAGCTGGAGGTGGCAGCACTGCTTTGAGGAGCTGGGATGTCCCAGGTCTGGGGAACACCTCACCCCCCATGTCACATCCTCCCAAGTGTCAGCTCCTGCCTGGGTGCACCCACACTGCACCACATCCACACTGAGCAAGAACAGAGCAGGTTTCAGTTGCAGCACTACGGGACTTTTCCTAAGAAACAAGGAAAAGGTGAGTGACATGGACCATGAACCTCACAATCCCCTCTTTGTGCTCTGCTACATCCAGCTGTCAATTCCTTTTCACATTTTTCATTGTGAAAAAAACAAACCCAGAAGGTTTTAAAGGCAGAACATCTGCCAAGAGCTCTCTCCTCGCAGGACCTCTCACTTGCTTTTCTGAGTCAAACAAACAAACATTTACTTGAAAGCATTGCTCACCATCTCTGTCATTGGTATATGGAGACAGAAGCATCTGGGAAGCAGGAAGGAAGAAATTAGAACTCTATTAGCAAGGATTTCTCCTGAAGTGTGTGTATAAACTCTGTGACACGCTGGAGCTCAGGCGCCATCGGGAGGGTGCTCTGCTGCCAGAGCCTGGGCTGCAGCGGGAGCTTCCCAGCAGAGCAGGGATAATTCCAGCTCAAGAAAAGGATCGGGACTGCTACTAGGCTGAATTTATCATGGAACGGTTTGGGTTGGAAGGGACTTTAAAGACCATCCCTGGTAGTGTCCAAGGCCAGGCTGGACGGGGCTTGGAGTAACCTGGGCTAGTGGAAGGTGTCCCTGCCTTAATAGCAATAGCTAAACAATAGCTAAACAATAGCAACAGGGCATTTTCAAACCCTANCAACATCCCAACCCAAACCATTCCAGGATTCTAATGTAGATTGTAAGGATCATACAGACTGTAAAGAGAATCCATTGGAGGACAGTGGAGCAGAACACTTCCCTATACATCCAACACAAACTGGAGCTCTGTGCCGATGGCAGCAGGGTAGGCTTTGCACCCAGTGCTTCAAAGGAAGCTCCACAAGCCTTGAAAGATCCACAGGAACACTTCACACATGCTTAGGTGAGTGCTCCATCCATAAAAAAAAAAAAAAAGGGCCAATAGAATGAATCAGGTACAGGGTCTCATGGCAGTAAACCTGTCTCAGCTCCCAAACATGCATCCCACCCAACGGATGCAAGGAGTTCTGATAGGTCTTTCCCCTGCTGTGCCCTCCTGCTGTCATCACACTTCAGCAGTTTAAGCCCATGTCTTTGTCAGTTTAGAAGCCCCAGAACGAGCAGCAGCTTTCCCAGGTCGCTAATTAGACAGTTAATTTGTAAATCTTATTATTTGGATAATAAAGTTATCAAAACCCCTTGGTGAGCTACAAACGTCCCGAGTCATTTGTATACAACAAGAAGGAAAGATTAACCTTTCCCACTCCCCACTGCATAATGCAAGAGTGTTTCCTGGTCCTAAATTGCCCTTCAGAGCCAGCTCCATTGCAGGGGGTCTCAGGAAGCATCTCTGTCCTGAGACAGGATACAAACCCCATGGAATCCAAGAGGCAGAGCCCCCCAGCTCAGCAACTCTCCACAGCCTTATGAGACTTTCTGGAACTTCATATCAGCCCCAGCACAGAGTCTCACATCTGAGGAGATTTGCACTAAAGCATCAGGGCCAGATCACACACATCCATTCCCTGGGATCCTGACACAGTCCTGGGAAGAAAAGTCCCTCAGGAAGGTTGGGTCTGAGGGCTAAGAAATCACAATAGCAACAGGGCATTTTCAAACCCTAGGAAATAATCTTATTGTGGAGGATGAAAAGAGAGAAAATGCTAGAAAATGCTAACACAGTATTGCTTAAAAAATATATACACACACACACACTGAAAGGCTTCTTGGCTTAAACCACTGCTCAAAAATCCTCCAGAAAAACATAAAGCAATTTCCTAAACTGATCCCAGAACCTGCCAATCAGAAAAACCTCAAAATGTGTTCCAGGAGTTTGAAGGTTGCAAAGCAAATGTCTGGCTGTACCTCCAGCATGGGAAGGGGCTTCCTGGGGATGGGACATCCTGGGGAAGGGACCTGCCCAGGCAGCGAGGGCGACCGGGGCAGCTCAGCAGAGCATCCCCCAGCTCCAGGCTGCCAACAGCCAAACCAGCCCCTTCCTCTGAGCGCAGGGGGATAAGGCTGCAGAATTACAGCTCTATCTGGCAGCGTGGGGCTGGGAGCAGTTGGCTGCCTGCACTTTCTGGAACGATGCTGCAAATTCCTGCAGCAGCCAGAAGCAGCGGCGAGTCCTCGGCACCGGCAGCTGAGCAGCTGCTGATCCCACTCGCTGCCCATCGCCTGCACGGGCACCTTCCTTCTGCAGAACATTTCCCTTTCTCCCCTTACAACACATAAACAAACTCCAAAGTGTTTCCATGCCACCTCTCACCTCACAGGCTCCTTCTCCCCTCAGAGAGTCGGGCACTTTGCCCAAAGACACAACAGTGCCCAAAGATTTGCTTTTCGAATACAGAATCCTTCCCAGGCCAGCTGCTTCTGCCCAGGGAAAGCCCTTTATCAAAGCTTTAAGCTCCTTATACTGGCATCAGGCTACCCAGGGATTCAGCCCAACACAAGCATAGGTATTCCTGGGAATATCAAAGCCCAGGAAAGGCTCAGGTCAGCATTTTAATTTGCAGACTGCTGAGCCTGTCCTGGAGAGCAGCACAGCAGCAGCCCCTGCCCGTGCTGCTACTGCCAGGACACACATTATCAGAGAATCCTGGAATGCTTTGGGTAGGAAAGGACCTCAAAGCTCATCTTGTTCCAACTTTCTGCCACAGGCAGAAACATCTTCCACTAGACCAGGTTGCTCAGAGCTGTGTCCAACCTGACCTTGACACAGTGGCCAGTCCTGCTCAGAGCAGGTCTTTTGTGGTATTTTGAGCACTATTTCTCCAGCATACTTTGCCCTGGCTCTGGATCAGGTATTTAAGATGCTACAAACACACGAGAGAGGGAAAGCTGTCCTTGCTCATACCATGGCCATGCTGTTACAGATCTACTTGTGCAAAGAAAACAGATAATAGAATGTCCTGAGCTGGAAGGGACCCACAGGGATCGAGTCTAACTCCTGGATGGGTACAGGACTCCCACCACGTGCCTGAGAGCTGTCCAAATGCTCCTGGAGCTCTGTCAGCCTTGGTGCTGTGCCCACTGCCCTGGGGAGCCTGGTCAGTGCCCAACCACACTCTGGGGGAAGAACCTTTTGCCAATATCCAACCTAAACGACTGCAAAGGCTCACAGATACTGGAAGAAAAGCCATGGCATTGGGCCACCCAAAGCCCCACATCTCCACACAGCCCAGAAAAACCCAGGAGAGCCCAAAGCCACCTCCAGCCCCTAGGGAAGCTCCCGGCCCTCTGCAGGGGCCCTGGCACCAGCCCACAGCCGAGAGAGAGCGCAAACCCACAGCATCCCTGGCACACGGGGCAAGGCTGGCCCAGGGTGGTAACTCATCTCCTGCCCCCTGCTCGCTCCCAGCCTGCCACATGAGATGGGATTAGCCTCATCTCCCACGCGGAATGTTGTTAGCCGCAGGAAGGGATCCAGCCCTCCCCAGCCCCAGTGAGAAACGGCTTCCTGCAGGAACAAATCCTGCCCGGCAACCCACAGAGCAGCCCTGCCTTCCACTTGATCTCCATTTGTTGCTCTAATTTCATTGCATGAACTCCTCCTGATGTTCTGAAGAAGGGGATAATCAATTTTCCCTGAGTCCTTCACAAAATGAATAATTCAGTGAAGTCACCTCTGATGCCTCCCCCGAGTTCATCTCTGCCCAGAACACACATTCCCACTGAAGGGAAGCCTTCGTCCCCCTCGTTAGGCCATGGAGAGATCTGGAAGCACCAGGAACAGTCTCGGATACAGCATGTCAAGTAAGGGAGACAGATGGAGAGTTAACAGAGACAGAAGAAGGTTCAATCAAGATTCATCTAAAAATCAAAGCCAGGGAGGGGTTCAACCCTCCCCAGGGAGTGACGGAGCCGAGCTTTGGCAGATGGTTCCAGTATCACGAAGCTCAAAGATTATTTCGAGCATATCTCAGTGTGTAGCTGCTCCCTTCCAACCTGTGGATATTCTCATTTGGATAACGTCTCCACTTCCCAACTAACAACAGATTCAGGAAACAGCTTGGAATTCAGATTAGCAAAACTGTAGAAAACAAAAACACCAGAAAAAGAAAGATTTTTTTTTTTTAAAAAAAGCTTTGTGTTGATCCACCTACACTGGGCAAACCCCCAGGGTCAGAGGCACTGCCTGGGCTGTGCCCCAACGAGGGACTGAAACGCTCCAAAGTCAGAGCTGCCCACGATTTTCCATTCCACATTAAAAAAAATAAATCAGACTCACGACATCAAACAGAGGCAGTGAAGCGTGGTAATCATAAAATAAGGGGAAATAAGGGCTCCAGGAGGGGAAGTCCTCAATTTCTGACAGCACTTTACAGCTTTTAATCACTTAGAGCACACAGAGAGAGAAGCTGAGCTAAAATTTGTGCTCTTTGGATTTAATCCCCAGCTTTAGTTAAAAGCTTTCTGGGGTTCTTACAGCACAACAAATGTCTTCAGCTCCTCAGACTTCAGCGGTTTTCCCACTGTCAGCTCCAGAGAGACACAGTAAAAACAACCATGACCCACAGGGATTTTTGGATAGCACTGGGAACAGGGAAGGAGATGTCAGGATCTGGGCTGAGGCACCAGTTGCTTGTTGGCTGGAGGATGAAGAGAGTGACACAAAGGACCCTGCCCACCCTCCCTGGGTCTTTGCCTGCTTCACCATGGCCCAGCAACCACAAGGAATGATGAGAAACTTCTGTCCCCTGGAAGACACTGGAATTTTGCTGATTTGCCCCACTGGGCACAGGGCCCAGGCACAGCAGCATCCTGGCACTGGGATGAGCAGAAAGGTTAAGGGAGAGGACAGAGGCCACTGGGGACCAGGGAGAGGGGGAGAGGTCACTGATTCAAGTAAAAGATGAAGTGGGGTACAGGGTTAAGAAGTGTGAAAAAGCATTTCTGCCTAGTTTGGTTTTGTTACAGAAAAGGAAACAGCCCTTTTCCTTAAGGAAAAGGGGAAAAAACAGATAGCACAAGACACGAGGCTTCTCTTCCGTGAGGTCTCCTGAGCCTGTTTCTCTAGAAGGCTCTGATTGCCTGGACAGCTACAAAGATTTCAATCCCAGGGAGTGATTCTCCCCCAGACCTGTGGGACACAGAAACCTCTGTCACAGATCTGAGGAGGCCCAGGCTGGCAAACCAGCGCCGGGAGAGCTGTCATCGAGGGCCAGGGAGAGAAAGCTGCATTTCCTGGTATTTCTGAAGCAAAAGCAGCAGGACGGATCTTTTTAAAGCTATACAGTCTGCCAGCCATTACAAAAGCAATTTGCACTGTCCCTTCTGCTCTCCGGGAGATTCTGGCAGCAGCGTCCGGAGCAGGGGCCACTTAAGATCCTGTATAACAGGCAGGGCTTTTGCCCACCACTACTCATCCCAGGCTGGCTTTTGGAGAGGGATAGAGCATAGACACAAACACGTGGGATCAGGGATCACACAAGGATATCCCCTTTTGCAGGGAGAGGAGGATGTTCAGGCTCCTCTTGGCCCCCCAGGGCCTTTCCAGGTCAGGAGCTCAGCAACAGGGGCTGTGTGCCTGAAGAGTTGGAATCCTCTTTTGTGCAAATCCCTGTTAGGAAAAGGGCAGACTGAAATACCCTAATTTATTTAGGCTCCTCATCTGCCCAAAAACCCAGCTCCAGGCTTTTTGCTCAAATGTCCCGTTGACTTTACAGGGAAAATTCCAAGAAAACTGAGCCCTCACTCTTCTGCCTCTTTGCTCTTTGGGAGGGGAAGAGGGGCAATGTCAGCTCTCAAACAAGAGGCCCAGGATGCTGCAGAAGAGCCCCGTCTCCCTCATCCTGTGGTGCCATCGGCCGGGTGCGCACCCACTGCGGGGCTGGCAGCTATTCCAGAGACACAGAGACATTAATTTTGCATTAGAGAGCCTGTCCCGGCTCCGAGAAAATCGGCTCAGAATTTAAATACTTCATCAGCATTTCTCCCGTACTGAGCTGTAACAGAGATTCACTTTCAGACTGAATAATTTAGCCCTGTGTGTGCTCCCGGCCGGCGCGACACGGAGCGGCACCTGCACATCCCGCGGCTGTGCCGGGCACCAACCCCGCTGACAGGAATTCTGGGAGCCCCCTGGGACCCCCAGCCCCAGCAGCACAGTCAGGGCCTGAGACGGTTCTTGGCAGCAGCACCAGGCTCCGGCTCCAGCAGCAGGAATTGTCACAGCCTCCAAAACTGGGCAAGAGCCCAAAGCCCAGCATTACCCCTTTCCTCTATGAACTAAAAGTTTTAGGGCTCCTCAGAAACACTTGTGCTATTGATACCCTGGGATGGGGAGGAAAACACGTTCCAGTACCAATGGAGCTGTGGGCAAGGTCTGGGGGGCTCCTCACGCTGCCCCAGGCTGAGAGCTCTGGGTGGCTCCTGCAGACCCCTCACCACCCACTGCTGAGCTCCAGCAGCACGCCGGTGTCAGAGCTGGGTACAACTGGCACCTGCAGCTTCCCGGGACAAGACCTTGTCAGCAAAACTCCGGTGAATCCACTGCCTGCAGTGTTCAACACCTGAACCAGCCCCAGCAGCTGCATGAGGGGAGGGGGAGGAAGGCTCTACTGGTTGCTCCTGAAAGGTACATCTTTAACATTCCTTCTTTTTCATTGAAAGGGGCTGAGTACTTTGAGCCCAGCCACGTGCTTTCAGAAGGACTTGAGCCCACATGAACAAAACACCCAAAACTGCCTGCAGCTTTTCCATGAAATACCATAATGAATTGGCAACATCCTCTGCATGACAATGAATGTGCTGGAGCCAGGCGGGATGAGAAGCATCAATCATTTCCAGCAGTGGAAGAGGAGTGGGTGAGGACAGGGATGATGACAGCATCAGAGCTGGGATGGGGAAAGAACTTCATTCTCCCACTGCATGTGCCAGAGGAACACCTAAAGCCACATCCAGGCTGCAAGGGACAGGGCTGTCTGGGCAGAGGGTGGTCCAGGATACCAGGGACAGAGCTGTCCAGGCAGAGGAGCTGCTCCAGGAAACAAAATCCAGCTGGCCTGGATTTTGTGGCTCTTGCTGGCACAGGGTTCACTGGACATGGCAGAGGGTGAATTCCTCCACACAGCTGGGCCAAAAGAGCTGCTTGGGAGGAGCAAGCAGAGCATCCCAGCATCCAAAGACAGCCCTATAGGAATTGTTCTTTCACCCCACCATGTCCTTGCTCCTGGACTATGCAGGTCCACAGCAGAGTCCCACCACAAAACAAGCTACTGAGAGACCAACACAAGCCCCTGGCAGGAGCCTCACAGAGAGGCTGTTTGCAGCGTGGGGGTGACCACAGGGCAGGCAGACAGAGAGTTGCACCACTCACCCGCTTCCCAAACTCAGCTCCCCCAGGACACAGCCAAGGCCAGCAGGGAAGCTCAAAGCCACCAGTGTCTCCCCATGGACACCTTTCTCCTCTGCTCCATTCCCCGTTCCAGGAGCCTCCACACAGACCCACACAGAGCAGGGCAACTCGCTGGCACGTGCTGCTCACACACGGCCCCACAGGTGCCCTGAATGAAGGAGAGGGGAACGTGCTGTTCCCCCATCCTTAATTATAGCCAGGTCACACATTGCAGCAACACTAACAGGCAATTTCACAAGGTGGAGTTTGGTTCTTTCCATGTTAACAGTCCCCTGTAACCTGTTTCTTAAAAGCCTGAATCAGGAGCCTGGTGACATGGCATGGAGAGAAGGGTGGCACAGGGAGGGCAGCCCCAAGGCAAGCAGGGCCATGGACGATTTGGGGATCACAGGCACTGGAGGAGGAGCAGCCAGGTGCTGGCCAAGGTCAGGCAGAGGAGACACTTCTCGAGACGCAAAATTGATGGACAGACTTGCTTTGTACCTTGGACAAATGGGGACAGGCATCGAGGACATTGCTGCAGCCCCCACCGAGCCCAGTGCCTCTGCAAGGGGCTGGGGGCTGGGTCCCTGGGGACATCCCTGGAGCCTGCAGCCAACTCTGCTCACAAACACCCACACACCAGCTTCAGGACCAGTCCCAGCCCCCCAACGACACCCTCAGCATCTCCACCAGTGAGAGATGAAAAATAAGCACTCTGTGATTAATCAAAGTCCCAAGGGAGCAGATTAAACAGTCTTGGCAATTAGTTCTGGATTTCTTACGAAGGCGCTGGAAGACAGTGGAAAGCTGCTGCAGTCCCTGAGGATGAGCACCGAGTCCTCCTAAAACCCTGCACCAGTTACACAACTCGCCGCGCGCTGTGGCGATGTGTTAAATTACAGATGGTCTCAATTAAAAGTGCCGAGATGGAAAGGAGGCTCGGAAAAAAAAAACCACATGAGAAGAAAGAGAAGATCATTAAAAACTTGGCAGCCTACTTTGACTCTGGTGACCTGGTAATTTAATATTGTAATTGAAACTCCAGGTCAGGCTCCTGAGAGGAGGGAGAAATATGGAAAGGTATCCCAGCAGGATCAGTGCTGCCCAGAGAACAGGTCAGGCATTAAGAAGAGGGCAGTCCCAGTGGCAGATAACCCACCACCATCCCAGTTATGACTCTGGTATCTCCCAGCCCAAGAAGATGCTGCTAGCCTGCTTTGAAGCCATTCCTCTTTGTCACAGCGTATTAATCCTGTTCAAGGCAGATAAAAACCCAGTCCCCAAAGTGCTAATAATGTAACTCAGTTAAGCTGGATTTCGTCGCTTATCTTCAAGAGGAGAGGGGAACTTCACTTCCATTTTCTTCCTTGCATCCCCCCCTTGCCCTTAAATTTTAATATTCTGAGCACTGTCATATTTCCAACACCAGAGACCAACTCTCAATGCCCTGAGAACACTGCCTGCACCTCCAAAGAGGCATGGAGCCACAGGGACACGGGGCTGGGGAAGGGTCCTTCATCCTTCAAACATCACCAACAACAGCCCTTGTTCCCAGTGCCATGTGCTCACGTCTCACCTTGTCCCAGTTCCAGCTCTGCCTGCAGCCTGGGGCCCACCCAGTTCTCACAGCACTGGTGCTGCCCAGCACAGCCAGCGGCAGTGGGAACGAGCCCCTTGCACTGCCCCCACCTATCCATTCCATAGGATAATAGGGAAAATTTGCACAGATCCATTTGGGAGTGTTATGGTTTTACGTCCCTAAAAGAGCTGGTGTCACATACACCTCAGGGGTGCTCCAGGGCTACAGGGAACAATCACAAGAGGTGGCTCCAGCCCAGGGACAAGGACACCTTGCTAAGGCAAGGGGATTAGGGAAGGGGCAGGTGTTAAACCAGTTTCCTGAATAAAACACAGAGCTGCATGTTTGGAGCATCTCAGGATGATGGGGTCAGGGTCAGCCACGTGCCTACAACAATGTCTCAGTAGAGATTCAACCCCCCGCTCTGTCACTGGTGCCCCCACCACAGCAGCTGCCCCAGGGCACTGTGGTGTGGGGGTCCAGGTGTGCCTCCGACAGCCCGTGTCTTCTCCTGAACCTGGAGCACGCTGGAATCCATCGACTGCGGTGAGGATTTCATTGTGATCTTCCTAAGCCTCCTCCGGCCAAGAGGCTTCACAATCCTGATATGAGTATTAATTTTTCCTGGCACTGGAGATCCAGAGACTGAGCTGCCTTTTGCTCCTGCAGAGCAGCAGCAGGAGTTTATGCTGAGCACTCACAGTGAGATGCTGCACTCATGTCCTGTAGATGAGCTATTGAGGGCAGAGAGTGGAGCTCATACATGGGAGAAACCTCTCAAGCACCCCTGGCCAGAAGTGCTGGGTTTTTTCCAGAGCACTCACCTTCCCTCCAGAAACTCATCAACAGTGAGCCAAGGGCTTGGAGTTCAAAACCAGCCCTACAAACGTGAATAACTGAAGCTCTTTGACCAAGACACCATCAAGAGTAGACCATGATCAGAGAGTTACCACGCAGCAAAGGCTGGGAGGCATTTATATGTCTCTAAAGAGACAGTATGGGCTGTAATCTTGCTCCCCTATGTATTTCTAAAAAAAACCAGAACACTGCATGGTCCCTTGGCTTTTCAGGAAGCACAAAAAACAAAAATAATCATGAATACAACAGGAACATATTTTTTTTTGTCCGATATGAAGAGTAATGACTTCCCTGCTGCTGCCTCAGGCTTATTTTGAGCTGGCAGCATCTTAGGAGGGTTTGTTCTCCACACACCAAGTGATGTTTGAAGGGTTTCTTGAACGCCCAGGAACGTGAACAGCTCAATTTAAGTACAAGTGAAAGCAGCAGTTAGCCAGGGTCCTGGTAAGGTGAAGCTGCCTACAGAGGATATATTTAGTGTTGCAATTGTGTCGTCATGCACAGCCCTGGGTTTCCGACACAAAACGCTGACCGTGACCCCTCTGCGGCTGCACCACCAGCACCACACCTCCCTGGCGACCAAGCACAGGAACCCATGGCAGAACTTAAGGTTTTTAAGCTTCCTTCCAACCCAAACTTGCCCTGGCAGCGCTTTAAACACAGGCACAAACAGCTGCTGACATTAGCACACCTCCTGTCTACACCATCAAACCGAGCGTTCAAGACAATCTCAAGACATTTTTCCATCCATCTCTGGCCTCTCTCTCCTGTTTTGCACACCAGGTTTTGCCCCAGCTGTACAGCCACCAGCTCACTGCTGGGCACCTGTGCCCTAGTTTGAGGGTTGGAGCCCAGTCCAGTGTGTCCTTCAGCACCTCCACTTCCCCCCGGTCAACACGCAGGGCCCCCAGCATCCTCCGGGCTGCCCAGAGGAGCTGCGGATGCCTCACCCCTGTTCAGTGCCAGGCTGGATGGGGCTTGGAACAACCTGATCTAGTGGAAGGCATCCCTGCCCATTGCAGGGGCATTAGAACCAGGTGATCTTTAAAGGTCCTTCCAATCCAAACCATTTCAGGATTCTATGAGCTAATCCAGATAAACATCAGCCAGCACGTTTTGGAGCTTCCAAGCACATGAGACACCTCAGGATCTGCCAGGCAGCAGGAGATAAAGCTCTATCCCTGATCCTGCATGGTGGGAAGCCAGAAAACACCCCCATGAGCCAGGTCTGCTCCCTCAGCATGGCCAGCCGTGGCAGGGACGTGGGACTGCAGTGCTGCCCCTGTGCCCAGCAGGAGAGAGCGGCCAACTGGGCTCTTACTATTTCAGCCACTTCCTCCCGCAGCACAACACAGGCTCAGTGCCACAGCTGTGACACACGGCAGGGGTTCCCTTTAGGCTGGGATTCTCCCAGGTCCCCCCACAAGAGGATTGTGTCCCCCAGACCGCAGCAGTTGGCAGCAGAGGGGGCTCAGAGGGACCCTGGGGGCTGGAGCCCACGCGGCAGCACAGCCCAGCGCCTGCTCGCCGAGCCCCGGCAGCGTTATCACAGCAGCTCCATCTGCACGGGCAGCTGCTGACTCACAGTCCCCACGCTCCACCCCGGCCCCCCACGCTCTGCACCCTCCCACAGCACCAGCACCCACCGCAGAGGGGGCCCAGGGGGCTGGGCACCCAGCAGCCACTATCTGTGAGCCATGGGCTCACTGAGAAGCTGTCCCATGCGCATTAAGGCTATTTTAAAATAGGGATAAAATTAAATCAAGTGTTATTTTGTCCCCACTGTCTCTACTTTAAAAAGATCTGGCAGGACCATCAAATGCCGCAGGCAAGGAAGGGATGTTCTCCATCATCCACTGTCACCGAAGGATGTCCCCAAAAAAGCCACCAGCAAGTCTTCCCCCCCACCACAGCTCTCCAAACACCCATCGGGCAGGACCAGGAGCCAATCAGTCCCCAGGAAAGCAGCAGCAGCCCAGGGCATTAGACCCTGGCAAAGGGAGGGGACACCAGGTAGCCCTTGGGCACTCCCAGCCCCTCTGGGGAGAGGGCTCTGCGCCGATGTGACGCTGCAGGGACAGGCGGGGGTGGTGACACACCGCAGGGTGACACGCCAGGGTGCCCCCACTGAGGAGTCTCCACAGACCCACCAGACCGAAGAAGGGCACAGACTGCCAGCCCACACCGGGGGGATGCCCGTCCCTGCTGTACATGGTCTGGACCGGTGAAGAAGCCCAGACGCTGATCCATCAGCAGTCACCCAATTAAGGCCAATGAGGAGCTCACTTGGAGCTGCTCCAGCTGCAGCAAGCGAGCACAAGCCACGCAGGGCATCGGGAGGGCACAGCAAGGGAAGAGCAAACCTTGAGCTGCAGCATCATCTCTCTGTCAGGCCCCAGCAACACCACTAATTTGATGAGCTCTATTCTCCAAGGCCGTTCTCAATCCCTCCCTTGTGCTGCAGTGGAGACACAGGGACAGCAAACTCCCCGCGATGAGGCTGGGCAAGGTGGCACAGGAGCCCCTACCCACGTCCTCCTGGACACAGCCACATCCTGCAGCCCCACACAGCCCCCCACATGCTTGGGGCAGGACCCTATTTCCACTCCTCTCATGTTCTCTACACAGAGGGGCTCAGACCTGCACTCAAGCCCCCCTCACACCATCAGCCTCTCTGTGGGGCACTCCTCTGGGTTGGGCAGCAGGTCAGGTTATGAGCAAACACAGCAGCAGAGCAACAGCCAGAGACTCCAGCGGGCATCAAGGCCCTGCCACACACACCCAGAGGATGTTTGTCTGTCAATCCGGAGCCAGGATTTGTCCCGAGCCACACAACAGGTCTGTGGCCAAGCAAAGGACAGAGCATAGCTGCCCCAGTGCAGTCCCAGCCTGAGCAGAGACCCCGTGATCCCATGGAGAGCAGAGGCACAGAACCTGCTGGGGAATTGTTCAGGTCACGCTCGTTAGGAACAAGTTGCTCCTCTTTTCCAAATTCTGTTCAAACCAACAGCAGCCAGGTCAGCCACAGGCTTGTCCCAGTGATGCATCTGATTCACTGGGCGGGATACAGCCCCTAAGCAGCACCCTGTGAGCATCCCTGCACCCCGGGAGCTCTCTGCCAGCCTGGGCTCAGCTCCCAGCCCTGTACCACAGCCGTCACAGCACGGACTGGAGGCAGCACCGACCAGTGCCCAGCAGGAGCACGGCCAAGCTTCAGGCTCTCCCAGGGCAGTTACAGCTTTGCATAACAAACTGCATGTTAACAGGGGAGGACCCGTTGTGGTGGGAGACACCATGGATGAGGCTCCCATGGAAAAGCTCTGCTGGAGGCTCCCGAGGCCGGCAGCAGCACCACAGTGTCCATGCCAAACCCATTGGAGCTGCAGCCCACAGGACTTGCCAGGGGACAGGACAGCGGCCCTGGCACTGTTTGCAGGGGCAATTTGCTATTTTGGCAACACACTGCCTGTGCCAGCTGCTCTGTTAACCCCATCACACAGGCCTGACCTTCCACTGCCAAAATGCCAGGGAACAGGAGCGAGGGGAAGCACAGGACTAACACTGACCCACGGCTGGACCTTGGGACCACCTGACCCCTCACTACAGCATGTTGGGCATGAAGGAGAGAAGGACGGGAGGGAGGGAGGGAGCGAGGATGCTTGCCATGGTGCTGAGCACTCTCCTGGACTCCAGCCAGGAGATGAATGTTCACTTCCCAGGAGAGGTTTGCCAGCACCACAAACAGCAAAACCCCTCGGCGCTGACCCTCGCAAGACGAGCGCTCCCACACTCCAGCCCCCACATGCCACAGGAAGGGGAGCAGATTACATGGGGTTCTGTTGTTTTTCCTCCCTTGAAAACAGGCCATTATCTCCTGACAGGCTGGAGCGCTGTGTGTTATTACACAGCAACATCGCTGCCTTGAAGACATTCAAAGGGCTGCAGCTGGCAAGATCGCTCGTGTACTTGGCACTGCGTTTGATGCTCCACGGATAAGATATTAAAATAACATTTCCAACACGCAGATTTACTGTGTCTGCTCACTCCTCATGCTCCAGCCAGAGCTGTTGAGAACAAGGTTTTATTGATGCTGCCAGACAGGCAGCACCGAGTGCGGTGCAGGCTGGAGGAGTCACCTTGCTGCAAGAGAGAGGGGGCAGCTCTGTCCCGGGGATCCGTCTGTCCCTGCCCCCAGGTTTCCTGAGGGAAGCTCTGGGATGCAGCACTGCGTAGGATGCACTCAAAAACCTGCTCAAGGTGATGGCCATGAAGAGGAGGAGCAGAGGCACCAGCCCCAGGTCAAGGTCAGCAGAGAAGGTGGGAATCAGACACTACCTGCAGTGTCACCTTAAGGGAAGTGTCTTACAACACATTGGTGGGAAGGAAGAAATCAAACCTGCTTAGTATTTTACCTTTTTTTTTTTAAAAATAACATTTAGGTGAATTTTGTTTTAACAAAGCGGACGGAACGCTTGGCTTCCGCTTCCCTAACAAAACTCCCTCAACCCAGGAATTGAGTTTGCTCTTCTTGCACAACGGTCCTGTGCAATTACACACCACTGGGTTCAGTGAGAAAATTATCTGGGCTGGCAGCCTTCGGAGAAGGAGAAGAGACAAGAAAAGAGCCGTTTTATTTACACAGAGCTCTGCAAAGAGCTTTCCTGGCTCACTTTCCCCGTCCATGTCCCTGCCGGCCAATATGACTTTATTAATGTTTACGATATGCCCTACTTTCTAATGCAGCTCTGTCCCGGGGAAAGAATCCATTTGCATTTTTAATGAAATTTGGATAAGCGATTTAGCCAATCCCCTGCACACCAGGCTCCAAACCCCTCACACAAAGCCAGCCCAGGTACCGGCAGCCCCTTGGAGCATCCCACTGTGCTGCAGCTGCTCCAGCCCCAGTGTCACCCGGAGCACCCGGGGGTGTCATCTCATCCCCATCCTGTGCCGCCGCAGCTGGCACAGCACCCGCACCCTCCCTGCCATCGCCATCTCGCCCAGAGGCAGCTTTACATCCAGTCTATTTTAATAAGGCAATAAAGGGGAAAGCTCCATACATAAGAGACTAAATGGGACAATAAAAATCTGTGAGCTCGCCCGAAATGTCTCCCAGCTGTTCTGCAGCACTTTACAGAAACAAAATAGGGCAAATTTCAGAAATACTGAGTTTTGCTTGTGCATTCCCAGCAAGTCTCTCCTGTTCACATTGGCCTCTTCCCATTTCCTCTCTGCTACACAGATAAAAAGAGGAACCTCTCTGCTGAGCCATGAGGAGCTGTCAGCAAAGCCGGGAGGAAAAGGAACAGAAGCTTCTAGTAACTCATTAGTGGTGTTACTGTTGCAGCACCAGCTCCTACAGCGAGCAGCAGCCCCCAGCCCCGGACAGACCTCACCAGCTCCTCCACGCCAAGATGTGCCCTGACATCCAGTTTGATTCTTGGAATAAAAACCTCATCTCCAGTAGAAGAGATGCTCGCCCTTCACCTCTGCCTTACTACAGGTCCACGCCACCTCACCAGGGCAGGAAAAGGAGCTGCAGCAGCTGAATCAGAGATTCCAGACCACCTCCCAGCAATCTTTCCATGAGGAGTTTCCCCTTCCCCTTGGAGGGGAGCACAGTGCAGCATCCCCACAGCATCACCCCCACCAAGGCACCTCACTCACACCCTGCAGCACCTCCCAGCACATGCAGAGCGCAGGGAAAGACACAGGAATGTCCCCCAAACTGCTCTGCACAACCACCTCTTGCATATCCCTGCAGGAAGAATAATGTTCCTGGGAGCTTAAAGGCCACTCGGAATTGTTGGGGTTGAACAAGGAGGCACAAACCCAACACCACCAAGGGGATGCTCCCCCACAGACCAGGGCATGGCTCCCCCACCATGCTGCCTCCAAAGCTCCCTCAAAGGCACCCAAATGCTCTTGCAAACACGAACTTGTGCCTGTTTGAAGAGTTTGGGGTGATAAAACCCCTAAGAGAGGTGCCTGTCCAAGCAGATACCATTTAACCTCCCCCGCCTCTGCCTTCCAGCCCGTCCCTTGCACCCACGCCCCACTGACCACCCTGAGGGTCCCCACCAGCCCACCCTGCTCCCATCAGCACCGCTCCCAGCCCCCAGCTGCTGGCTTCTGCCCTTCCACATCAACCACATCCCAGATCCAGCCTCATCCCAGATTGGCAGCTGCTCGGGGGCGGCTTTCCATTTCTGCACGCACCGCACCCGCTCCTCAGCACATGATCGAGTAATAAATATTTGGAAAGATCTGTTATTTTTACATAAACAGTCACAACATGCTGTAGAGGCTGGGGAAGGAGCCTGCTCCTCACTGCCAAGCCCCAGGGTCACCTGCTGCCCCTTCCCCACCTCCCCCAGCACCTGGAGAGGGAGCTCCGAAGGGTTTCAGACAGAGGACTCACTCATCCCAAGCTGCAGAGGCTCCTGGTGCTTCACTCTGGATGTCAAACAGCCCCTCCAAAGCCCCTCCGAAGTTTTGCCAGAGCACAGCACGTGAAAACACCTCCATCATGTCTCCCAGCTCCCTTTTCATAAAATCATGGAATGGCTGATGTTGAAAGAGATTTCTGGAGGTCCTCCTGTGCAAGCCCCTGCTCAAGTAGGGCCACCAGGACCATGTCAGGGTGGCTTTTGAGTATCTCCAAGAAGGGAGACTCCACAAACTCTCTGTGCAACCTGTTCCAGCCCTCTCTTTGCCATGGGAATGCTGTAACATGGAAAACCTCAGGCTCATCTCCCCTTCCTCCTGCTCCCGTCTCCCAACACTGGCAGCCTGACAAACCTGCCAAAGAACCCAGAGACCCCCACATACAGCTCTGACCTGGAATGAATTCTGTCTCTCTCTAAATCATGGCCTGGCCCACAGGAATCCTGGGATTTATGGAGACTGGAGCTACAGAAGAGGAAGCAGGTTCAGCCCAGGACTCAAACTCACTTGCCAGCCACCCCCAGGGAAGCACTTCTCTGCCTTTCAGACTCCAGGAACATCAAACACACCCACCAAAAGGTGCTTCCCAAAAATTCATGTTTTGCACCCTGCCAGGATAATTCACTGCAAACTGGTTCTCAAATGAAGTACATTTACATGGTTGCATCTCCTAGACTGCGGGTTTTCCTGCCTTAGATCATCCTTCCTCCTTCAGCAGCTCCAGGACTTCCCTCCCCTCCCACCCTCCCCAGGCCCCACTGCCGGGCCATGGCCCAACGTGACACCCACTGCCTGCGTCAGCCCTATTCCAGCCTCGGGGCCATTGATAATAATTACCTTATAATTCTATTTCATTATAGCATTATTTTGGATGGCAAAGGCTGAGCCCAGCATATTCACATCACTAATGGAATTATGGCTCCTTCCGCAGCCTCGAGCACTGGGGCAGCGGGAGCTGCAGCCCTGGATGCTGGGCCTGCTGTGTCTCCACCTCCACGAGCTGTGGGGATGAGGCTGCAGCCCTGGGGCTTTGTCTTTGCTCACTGAGCAGCTATTCCCACCCACATCAACTCACTCTGGGCTCCAGCTCCAACCTGCAAACGCCTCCTGTGCCATGATCCCCTCGTGCGAGCATCCCCACAGATCCTCCAGCAGACAGGCTCCAGCTTCAGAGAGCTACAGGCTCACACAATGCCCAGAAGGGAGGAGGGGATGACTAAAGGAGGACATTGATGCTGCCTCAACCTTTCTTTCTCCAAGGTTAGTGTTTACAGACCCACAGCCCCTGCTCCCTACCAGCCCCTGGCTCTCCAAGTGCTGTCCCAGTTCACATCCTGGGATACAAGGAAAACATCAACACACAGGACTGTCATTTCAGAGGAGCTCTTTTCTGTGAAGTTAGAACTCAATACAAATGCCTTTTGCTGCTCTTTTCAGTGAGCAGGTTCCCAGAGGAGCAGGAGTGAGTGGCAGAGCCCTGGGGAGCACGGGGGGCTTGGGAAGGGCTGTGGAGCTGCAGTCCCAACACACACACCTAGTCCTCATCCTCCCCTAAACAAGCCACTGCCATGGACGTGAGGAAAGCAAGAGAGCAAAGCAAGCTCCCTGGAGGAGAACACAACCTCTCACGGTGTTGTTCTGAAGCAGCAGTGCCCGTTCAAGGGGGCCAAGCTCACCAAGAGCCCCGACAGATTTCAGCTGGGCTCATGTGACTGAGGAACAATTCCTCTGCAGCTGCTTGCTCTAAGTCCAGGATCTAGCTGACATAAAATCCCATCACTCTTCGAGAAGGCTGCTGACACCCCTCCCATGAGGAAGGAATATTCCAGATGGTATTTTTTTTAAAAAAACAACAAATGTAAAAAATGTAGCAAGAGCTTTGAGCATCACCTCCATCCTGCAAATTACAGGCTGGATAAAGGCCTCCCCTCCTTCTGTACCTGCCACTAGTGCACCTGACAAAGGCAGCAGCCCCTGCAATGGCAGTTTTAGAGAAAAATATCCCAAATATCAATTGATGCAATATTGGAAGGCAAAATATTCTCTATGGCAACCTGAAAGGTCTTAATTATCCATGCAGGTGGCATAGCGAGCAGCCCCGCACACACCGAGCTGGTAAACTGGGCTTTTGATAGTGGGTATTGAGGGGAAAAATCCCATTCAACTCCTTGAGAGCTCAGGCATCTCCTTCATTAGGGAAAGATATTCTTGAACTCACTGCACCACCCCAAAAACTATTATATTTGCGACTTAAAATCCATCTGAGTGTTTTAACTAGGAGGGAGCTGGGAGGAGAAGGAATTAAATCAGGTTTCCAACCCAAGAACGCCCGTTCCCGTAGCAACAGCAGCACCGCGCTGGTGCGGACGGACAGGAATGCTGCATCCAGAGCCTGCTCCAACCCCACATCCAGGGACACGGGAACCCCCGGCACGGCCAGGGCTGCACCCGGGGCAGGGTGGGTGGTGGAGAAGTCATAGAATCCCAGAACGGTTTGGGTTGGAAGAGACCTTAAAGCTCATCCCATTCCACCCCCTGTCATGGGCAGGGACACCTTCCACTAGCCCAGGTTGCCCCAGGCCCCACCCAACCTGGGATGGGGCAGCCACAGCTTCTCTGGGCAACCTGTGCCAGGGCCTCCCCACCCTCACAGGGGAAGAATTTCTTCCCAACAGCTAACCCAGATCTCCCCTCCGAGTTGAAAATTGTTCCCCCTTTTCCCATCGCTATCTGTCCCTGTAGAAGTCTCTCAGTTAAGGCATATCCCAGTCTTGCAGGAATCCCAGCGCACAAATGGCTGGTTTTTAAAGACGTGCTCTGATGGCTCAGAACAAACAGCAGAGCATCTGCAGGGAGGAGAAAGTGTTTAACCACCACTGAAACAGTAATTGTCTCCAGGGAAAAAGCATCCAGGTGGGGCACACGTGAATTGAGAGTTCCTGGTGTACGAACATTTCCTTTGGGAATTTCCAGCTCCCCAGTGAATTCCTGACCAGCCGGTAAGACATTGCTTAGACATCATTATTTCTACAGACACACCAACCAGGAAAAAAACCCAAACAGTTGTAATCTTCAGCAGAATCAGCCTGAAGTCAGCTTCCAGGAGAAATTTGCTGAATGACTCTGGAACAGAAAAAGCTCCTTTTTAATTCCCCCCGTGAGGGTGGGGAGGCCCTGGCACAGGTTACCCAGAGAAGCTGTGGCTGCCCCATCCCTGGAAGTGTCCAAGGCCACGTTGGACGGGGCTTGGAGCAACCTGGTCAAGTGGAAGGTGTCCCTGCCCACGGCAAGGGCCTTGGAACTCGATGGTCTGTAAGGTGCCTTCTAACCCAAACTATTCCACAACTTAGTAGCTTTCCTTCCCCCAACACTCCTGTTCCTTGCAAACACTTTCCATGCAATTGTTGAAAAGATCCAAAATTTGTGTCACACAGGTTTGGGTACATCTGACTGCAAAGAGACAGGAACACAGTTCTGCTGAGCTCTGCAAAGAGCAGACACCTGGGGAGACAACACCTCACCATCCACCTTCAGCTGCCAACAAGGCCACTGAACCCTGGCTGCGAGGACCAGCTTTAGCAGACGCAGGACTCTGGGTTCTTACAGAAGCAGGCAAGTGCCAACCAGCCCAGCAGACACGGCAGGAGAGATGCAGCAGAATTTTGAAGCTCCAGGAAGGTTATAGTGATGCTGATTTGGAAAGGACAGACCCACCCCTGCATGCAACAGCATTACAGTAACATTGGCACAACCTTCATAGAACTGTTCCTTCTGCCAGAGCATGGCAACAGACAGGCCCATGGAAAGTCCTGGCTCCACTCTGGCCATCCCTGATATCTGACAAGCCTCAGCACTAGCAGAGCACTCGTACACTCACAAGCAGCTTCATTACAGAATGTTCCTGAACCACCGTCTCTGTGAAATCTGAGTTCCCACCTCAAAGCCCAGCCCCAGGGCTGTTGCTTTATACAACCCCAGACCATACTCAGCAGATCAAGGGAGCTCCTCCTGCACACCCCCACACCTTCCATCAGAAAAACCTCCTACAAATTTTATTACCAGCTTCTAGTAACAAGTCTGGAGCAAGGAATTCTTGAGGCAAAGGCTGGGGAGCGAGCCCCGCTCCCACGCCATCCCGCTGCTCCTCAGCACCCATGGGAACCGTCCCGAGCGCTTCTCGCCCCCGCTCAGGAGGTTTCACCACAGCCCATGCATCCTCCACCATATCAAGAGGCAGATGGATCGTTCTCACGTCAAGGGAAAGACGGACAGAGTCAAAACAGAGAAGGATGGCTTTTAAACGGCCCGATTGCGGGGAGGGTGCCAGTGCAGCTGCTGGGGATGACAGAACCAGGCAGCGTCCCCAGGGACGCAGCTCAAGACAGCTCTTCGCTCACTCGAGTACAGAAGTGGGAGAGCAATTAGGAGGAACAGCAAGGAGC
The DNA here is from genome assembly GCA_013396775.1 of Cephalopterus ornatus. Taxonomy (NCBI): domain Eukaryota; kingdom Metazoa; phylum Chordata; class Aves; order Passeriformes; family Cotingidae; genus Cephalopterus; species Cephalopterus ornatus. The sequence goes on from VZRE01002356.1 coordinate 358,268, forward strand.
TTCTCCCCCTTCCAGCCTTCCCACTCGAACACCCTCCATCGTGCCGCAGCGCCGAGCACGGCTCCCGCCGCAGCAGGGCCCCCCATGCCCCCAGCAGTGCAGCCCCAGCCCTCCAGCCAACCCCAGCCGGAGGCCCTGATCCTCTCAGCAACAGGAGACGACAGTCAGAGACTTCAGGAGGGTGCAGAAGGGCTGGGGATGGAGCTGCTGGCTGGTCCCACGAGCGGCCAGGATGGGCTGTTGGAGAGCCACTGCTGCCAAGAGAAGAGCAGCTCAATGACAGTGGTGAGGGAGCTCCCCAGCCCTGGCTGCGAGCTGGGGTCAGCACCACAACCAACATCTTGTTTTAAACTGAGCAAGTGCAGAGCAAATGTTGCACAGCAGCTCAGCAAGGTGGCAGAAGGGTGCAGGACAGGGAAGGTGTGGAGCTCCCGGGGTACCAGCCATCACCACACCCCTACAGAGAGGTACAGCCTTGGCTTACAAATCTGGAAACACCCTCACAGGAAACTTTATCACAACGAGGTCTATCTAACTTGGCCACGATGCCCCAGTTCAGAAAGCAAAGGAGGTGAACCCCATGGTACTGACAGGGAGGATCCAGGAGAACAATGCTCCAGCACCAAAGGAAGAGGATGGACAGAGCCAGAAACCACACATGGCAGCAAGGAGATGCTGAGCACAGCACAGAGATCCTCTGTGAAGGGAAGGACCCTGGGTGCTTGCCAGGGGAGTACCCAGGGGCTTCAAACCTTAGTCACCCAAGAACAACCATGTGCCAGCCACTTCCCTTCTACTGCAGGATTTCAAGGAGCAAGACCAGAGAGCAGCCAGCTGTGGGGTGTCCAGGCTCCACTGTACTCCTCAGCTGCAGCTGCTTGGCACTTGTATGTGACCACCAGCACAGCCACTGCTCCCGCCCCAAAAACTGCTCCTTGGAGCAAGGACAAGCAGGACCCTGCACAGGACACACTGTCACACAGTGGCATTAGTGCTCAAGCCCTGCCAGACACAAAGTAAGACAAGCTCAGGCTGGTTAGTGAGAACCTCCAGGCTCCACAAATATCTTTGGGGAAGTGATACTACAGACAACGCTTCGGGGCACACACAGGGACTTCTCGGGGCACAGCTCCTGGCACTGCTCTGCTGCTGCAGCTTCCTGCTCTCCCACGAGCACCAGCAGGACCATGGACCTGGGACCAGCAGTGCCTGGGCTCAATGGGCAGCTCAGATCCTCAGCCCTCGCCGAGCAACAGTGCTGCAGGAGAACCGAGAGAAAGCCAAAGAGGCTGCTGCTGCTTCTCCTCCACCTCCAACCCAGTCCCCTTGTAGCTGCTCCGAGTGGAGCCTGACCTTGGCTTCCCCCAAAACCAGGCCCCCAGCACAGCCTGGCCCACGCCAGTGCACTGCCACCCTCCCTCGTTTGGATTTCTGCTCCTCTGCCTTGCCACAAAGTCATGTGTTGAAGTTATCAGAGCTGGAAGTGAGTCAGCACAGTAAACGACAGCCTAAGAATGCAACTAATTAAAACTATTCACTCAAGCCAGCCTGTTCCAACATACCCAGGACCCCAAACAGAGCCAGTTGCACCAGTGAGACGCAGCACGTGATCCCAAGTACATCGGCTCCTGTCTCCTGCAGCACATTGCACAAAGAGTGAGTCCTTCATCACGCAGAAGTCAGGGCCTGTGTTCCTCACCAGACATCAGAGATGGGCTTGGAGGAGCTTAACTTCAGCCTCATGACCGGAGAAGTCGTGCTTCAGTTGGGGGAACACCCGAAGCTGCCACCACCCACCAAGAGGTGCTTGTACAAGACAGGACAAACTGGTGACTTGGAGGCAGCGAGTCAAACCAGCAACAGAAACGAGCTGGGCCTCACCTCCAGGCCATGCAGGAGCAGCAGGCCAGCCAAACACCTCACTGACTTTAACATTTAACCTTCTCCTTTTCAGGAGTCAGAGTGCAGTTTGCTGACCAAGGCTAAGAAACCTCAAGGTTACACAGGTGGCTTTGTGGCAGAATAAGGGATCCAAACATTTCCCAGATCCAAAAGCAGGGAAAATCAGGTCTGAGCAACTCCCAGGAATTGCGCAGGACCTTAACATTTCACTGTCACTGACTGGTGCTGCTGGTGTCATGGAAACGCTGTGCCAACATACGTGGTACATCCATTTGCAGGATGATGCCCACAGGGACGGGACTGGAAAGCTCGGAAGAGGAGAGTGTGTTGCTGTAAGTGTCCATGGGCATCCCCCAGCACAGCAGCTGGAATAGGGCTGCCTCGGTCCTCCCCTGCCAGACACAAAACAAGGAGACCCCTCACTGTGAACAGAATCATTAAGGTTGGAAAAGTCCCCTGAACCCATCACGTCCGACTGTTCCCCCAGCACTGCCTGGGCCACCACTAACCCACATCCCCAAGTGCCACATCCACACGGCTTTTAAATCCCTCCAGGGATGGGGACTCCACCCCTGCTCTGGGCAGCTCTTTTGGGGAAGACATTGCTCCTGATATCACACAATGAGTGTGGAGGACACCTTCCATACCCCACTGACATCCAGGCAGGCAGCTGGGCCAGCCCAGGGCCACCTCCCAGCCCAAACCTACCCATCCTGGAGCTCAGCAGCGCAGCAGAGAGAAAGCACTTGAATCACTAACTTACATGACTAGAAAGTATTTAGTTAAACCTTCTCTGCTGCCAAGAGTGTTTCCTTTATGCAGCTGAGACGGAAAATGAGCATGAAACCTAATCGAGTCAGTGCAGCAGGCAGGAGGGCAGCAGAGCCCAGCTGTGGGCACTGGCAGGCAGGTCCTGGGTGGACAGTGATGCCTCCTGAACCCACTGATGTACCCACCACAGTGAGGGAGAAGACAGATTTAGAGGAATTCTGTAGCCTTTTTTTGGCATTAAAACAGAAGAGATGGTGAACACTTTATCCCTTGTCACGCTCCCAACCAAGTAAGGCAAACCAGATCCAAGCCCCTATAACGGATTTATTATTTAATACCAGTATGTAACAAGACTCAGCTCATGTTAACAAAGTTTGACAGAAGATAAGTAACCATCCAGCCACAAGCGCTGCAAGAATCACACCAGACAATTAAACAGCCCTTCCAAAAATAGCCTACCTGACCTGCTACCACTCCTGACTATCAATCCTGCTCTCCCTGCAGAGAAGCTGCTACAGTTGAGTCAAACCTCAAAATACTCCCTCAAAATAGAGCTGAACCGGTGCCGTGTCTGTAAGCGATCCTCCCCTTCCTCAATTTAGATCGCTCAGAAACCTTCACAGAGAGAAAAATCACTACGTGTCAAGGCAGAGCAGAGACAGATATTGATGGCAACAACGGCAGCAGTGGAGGGAAGGCTGCAAAACCCCGGCAGCAGCGAGAGGGAGCTGACGGGGAAGGCACAGGCAGTGCCCAGGCATCATCTGCACAAGGTCACTGGGGAGCTCGGGAGGTTTGGTAAGAAATTAGGAGTTTGAAGGCTTCACAGTTCCTCTGTTGGTGCTTTCCAATACTTTTTATCTCCAATGCATGGGAATGCCACGCAGCACAGACTGGCTGCCTGCGTGGGCACACAGGGCTCTGCCTGCACCCCATGGGGCTTCCAGCACCCACCGTGCTGCCTCCCCCACAATCTCCCCTCTTGGCTCTGCTGATTCCCAGCTCCTTTACAGAGTGCTGTCTCACAGAGAGGAGCTGATCCTCAGCTGCTGAGGATGAGGTGGGCTCTGTGCCACAGGCTCCTCATCTCAGGTTTTGTAACCTCCGTGCTGCCTTGTTTCACCCCAGAGCCTGCACACAGCCACACTTGCCTTCCGGCTCTTACAGAAGCAGGGGAAGGCTGTGCCCGAGGAAGCCCCCCGGCTCCTGGCTCCAGAACAGTAGGATGCTTTGGGCTGGAAGCGACCTTACAGCTCATCCAGTTCCAGCCCCATCGCCATAGGCAGGGACACCTTCCACTAGACCATGTTGCTCAGAGCTCCATCCAACCTGGCCTTGGACACTTCCAGGAAGGGCCATGCAGTGCCAAGTGCGTGGTCATGCCAGGCTGGCACAGCCTGCCACGAGCAGCGTTCCTGTGGGAAGGAAGGGCACTCCGTGACAGTGAGCTAAACTACGCAGGAAAAGGTTGTAACGGGGTATGGTGACACCAGAGAGACTAGATGTCACCTCCCCCAGACAGACAGATGAGTTACCCCATGTTCCAACAGAGCAGGAGCCTCCATCAGTCACACAAATGCAAGTAACCTTAAAAAAATTACCATTTCATACACATTACACAAAGACCTGAAACGTGTCATTTGACTCTTCGTTTAAGCCCTTAGATTTTTTCAAAGGCTGTATAATTTTCATTCCTCTGCCAGTGAAAGTCTCTCACAGGAAGTTTCTCCACGGTTTCTGTGTTACTTCAGCACAGCCCTGCTTACAAGACCTGAGCCTGGGCCACAGAGCTCCACGATGAGCCCCAGGAAGGGACCAGGGCCACTAGAAGTGTCCTGCCAGGATGTGGCACCTCCTGTCCAGCTCACCAGCGGCAGGGGGGACACCAGAGCTGGCAGTTCCTAAAGGACAGACAGCGTGGCAGCACCACAGGAGCCTGAGGCTTCATAGGAGACAAGGAGCACCTTGATCTGCAGTTCCACATGGAACAGGGTAATTATCCCGTCCGTCCTTCCCCCTCCAGAAACAGCCACAAGGCAGCAGTGGGATGGTATCTGACAGCACAGCTGAGCTCTGCTCCTCGGGAGGGAAGACATCAGGGAACAGCACATGAGCATCACCAAGGAGCCCCACTTTGACCACACAGAGGCCAGAGATTCCTGCCAAAATTTGCTGTTATCGAGTACAAACACATGATTTGAGTGTCTGAGCAGACTCCACTGTTGGGTCTGACTGTGCTTCCAGAGCATTGCCCTGCAGGCTGCCCTGCTGCCACCCCGAGCTCCTCCCCTCCAGCAGCTCCTTCCCCCCTCTGCCACAGAGGGGGTTCAATGCCCACCCCAACAAACACCAACAGCTTCAACAACAGAGGAAATGTGGGGTTTTATCCAAGACATCACCAACTGCCACTTTTCTGAGCTTTTTCAGCCCAGGTTTGTGCAGTCCCACTGGGCACAAGCCTCGCTCCCTGGATTGGCAGCGGCAGCCCTGGCACTCCCAGCTGGCTCTGCCAGAGGACCCACACGGCTCCTGCTCCTACCCACAGCCCCGACGAGGCCGAGCCACAAGCCCCTGCAATTAAGCTGCTCGTTTCAGTGTAATGGCTTGGCAGGGCCTGGACAGCAAATAAAATCTGAGCGGGACAAGACCTGAATGTGCAATAACCCGATCAAAGGCACAGCTGTCCTGACAGGCAGCCACCTCCCACAGCCACTGCAGAGCAATTAAGAGCCCAACCATCCCCACAGCAGTGGAAGATGAGATACGAGCTCTTTGTTAGACATCCATTGGTCCTGGCTCATTAGAGGAAAAGCACATCAAAACCAATGGCCAATAAACTGGGATTTAAACATAAGCGGCAATATCCACATACAGACACCTCTGGTACTAAAATATCAGGTGATTCCACAGCTCCAGCGTTCCCAGCACACAGGCACGTGCCCATCAGCACTTCCACGCTTCGGGATCACATACCTGCCCCAGAAATTTTACGACTAAGAGACACCGCTTGACCCCAGCTCTCCTGAAAGTTTGGGTTTAGCCTTGTAATAAATGGACGGGTGATAACAGATCCCCAAAAGCTGTAAGATGTTCTAACAACAGAAGATCATGGTCCTGAGAGTGCCCATCCCAACACAGGTGCCCTGTGGGCCCAAGCCACAGGCACCTCCGGTCCAGCTCCAGCCCACCAACATTTTTGTTTCCTAAACTATCTTCCTAAAGCCAAAAGCTTTAGCACCCTGTGCAAGTCAGCAGGGAGCTGACAGCTATTATTTTAGGAGTCTCCATATGGACCCACTGCAGCATCTTGCCGCTCTAATTTAGGGCACAGGCTGACGGGGAGGGGATGCTGCTTCCACTCCCAGAGGATGTTGATCTTGGAGCACCTTCCAGTCCCTAGAGGGGCTCCAAGAGAGATGGAGAGGGTCTTTGGCAGCTGCGGCTGCCCCATCCCTGGAAGTGTCCAAGGCCATGTTGGATGGGCTCAGAGCAATCTGGGCCAGTGGAAGGTGTCCCTGCCTGTGGCAGGGGGTGGGACGGATGGTCTTTCAGGTCCCTTCCAACCCAGCCAGCACCACAATCCTACTGGTCCCACGGCATTTTCCTGAGTGTCCCAGCACGGGGCAAGGAGGGCAGCCCAGCCTGGGAGCCCTTTGCTCCTGCCTTTGGAAGGGACCAGATGGGCCACGTTATTCTGAACCCTCTCTAAGTGCTGACACACCACTGCTCCCTCACATGACTCTCCTCTTGCTTTTTAAAGAAGTTTTCTTGTTTCACTCTGACACAGTGGAAGCAAAACGACAGCCAAGGCAGCAGTGATAAGGGAGGAACTTGCTGCAGAGCCTGAGGCACCCGATCCAGGAATAAGATAAGTCACCAGGCCTCAGAGCAAGGAAGTGGCCCCTGCTTCTGGGGCTGGGGGGATGGAGGGCAGCCCCTCTACCCACTGCAGAAAAGACTTGCTGCCTACAAACCCCCAGGGAGCAGGAAGAGGTCCAGAAAAGGGTGAGATGACCACAATTACAAGTTGGATGTGTAGTGGAGCATCCAAAAGTCAGTCAGCAGGTACCTGCTGGAGTCGGTATTCCTTTACAAGAATCCCAGCCTTATAATTTCTGCAATTAAAAAGGGAGTTCTTCTACTGTGAGCTAAAATAGAAGTTTTTGTCACAAATTACCAGCTTTCACTCCTCTCATACCTGAGCTTAAACTGAAACTTAAATGGAAATTTACAGGAGAATGAGAAAGTGAGTCAGCCTGCCCTTCCCAACAGGCATTTATTTTCATCCTCTTGGACTCAGTTAATAGTAACAGCAGAGAAATTAAGTTTATTCCAAATTTACAAAGCCCAGAAGAAGGGGAGGAAGTTTTGGAAGGATCTCCACCACACCAGGGACCATTGGCAGCACCAGGATTTGCTGCTGGCCAGGGATGCTGTGCTGTGGCTCCTGTCCCCACCCCAGCAGGCCCAGTGGGGTGCAGGGAGGGTTCCCCGCTCTGTCCCACCCTGCGGGACCTGCCCCCATGGCAGGAGGTGCCGCAGTGTGTTATGTCACCCATGTTATCCCGCTTTTCCCACCCACACGCGAGCGACACTTACACCAGCCCAGGGAGAGGGCTAAAGCGACCTAAAAGAGAAATAAGCCTCTTGCCTCATAACCCCTTTGGCCAAACTGCAGCTGGGTGAAGGCAGAGGGTCTTTGCCTTCCAAAGAGTGGCACAGAGGCCAAAACGGTCGGAGATTTCCAACTTCCATTTGGGAAAGGAACAACAACCACTCGCAGGGAAACCTTTGATGGAAGAAAAGCAGATCCTGCCACGATGCAGAGCAGGACTCGGGCAGGGTGAGGAGCTGCTCCCCAGGAGAACCAGCCCCAGGTTCTCCATAGCCCAGGTGAGCAGGGGGCCAGGGGCAGCTTGCAAGGCTGGAGAAATGGTCACTCCTGTCCAACACAAACCCTGCTGACAGAGCCACTGCCCTCAAACACCCAACCAGCACCGGTCTCACCGCTTGGGCAATATCAGTTGCAGGGTCTGGAGCAAGGGCCAGTCCCAGAGTATGGAGTCTTGCCCTTATTTTACACTTGTGCAAGCTGACAATGCAGAAGAAACCAAAGAAAGCGTCCAAAATGCATTTCAAAGCACCTTATTCCCAAGTAGCAGCAGAGCTGATGTTCAGGAGACACACTGCAAAGCTTCCTACCTTGCTGCACGTCTCCTGGGTATTTAGGTCAACAGAGGGGCTGCTGGTAGAGTAGAAAAATCCTTTTAGGTATATAATAAGGGAGAATTGAATTGTGCTCCAAGGTGGAGAGACACAAGCCATTTGTCATGCAGCATTTGCTGACAGGACATGTCCACAGCCCAGCCCTCACCTCCTTCACTGCAGAGCCAGAGCTGCAAACAAAGGAATTCAAACCCCAAGTGTTTGGCACCAGAACAGATATTCACCCAGCTGCAGAGAGAGAAGAAATCTGAACTATAGTTTAAAGTTATTTTCAAAAAATTCTCTACAAGGGTTCAGCACCCAACCAAAATGCAAATCACCACCACGGCTTCCTGAGCAAATGAGCTATTGCTGCATTTTTTCCAGTCCGGCAGCATCTTGCTCTGAAGAACTAATAGCAGCCCTACTGAGCAGCAGCTAATTAAAGCCTTTCCTCCTGCCAAAACCCCAGACTCAGAGTCTCTAAATGACCCAGTAAGTGAGACTTTTTCCCCCTCAGAAGCCCTGGGAGACACTAGGTCAGCAGCTCTGTCCTTGCCACTGCTGTGGCTGTACATGGGCTGTGCCCTTCCCACCGATGTGCCTCGGGCAGAGGAACAACAGACTGACCCCTGCTCCTCTTATAGACCCACAAGCCTTGTTTCCAGAAAATTCTGGCCTTGAGGCACCTCTCCATCAAGACAAGCAAGTAAGACAAATTTGGAAGTTAATGGACTGAGCTATTGGAGACGGCCCTTAGACGCATGATCACACAAATGTGAATTAGTTCAGTTTTAGAGCCATTCCTGGGGCAGGGAGCAGCAGAATCTCCTGTGACAGGTTTAGGGGGGGACAGACAGGTCCTGTTCAACCCTTCTTCCCCTTACACACAGCTTTACCACCCTCAGAAACCCACCATCGATTACAGCTGTTCCACGAAAGGGCTCCAATTAGACCCCCACAAAAGGCAAGTTATTCCATCAAACTCGTCAGAAACCAAGGGACCATGGAGACATCGACCCCTCCCCCACCAGGGCTGGTTTCCCAAGGAGCCCATACAAAATCCAGAACAGGCAAAACCAAAGCCTCTACCAGAGCCCATCTCCACCATCATGACACAGCAAAGGTTTCTCCACGGCAGAAATGGCGCCGAGCTCCAGACGGACCATAAATAACCATTTTGGGGGATTATTTCAAGCTGTGCATAAATCTTCCAGGTGACAATGCATTGGTTTATCCTGAGCGACAGCCAGGGACGGAGGGGCTCCCGCGCTGTCCCTGCCACACGGGCCCTGGCACACCTCCCGCTCCACGGTGGGCACAGCGCATCTGCCTCGGGCAGCGGGGACACAGATGCACCAGTTTTATCCCTCAGGCAGCCCTCCTCCTTGTTGGCTACTCTCAGTTAAGGGCGAGTTATGGAGTATTGCCAAATATTTTTCCTAAGCCAAGTTAAAGTTTAAGTATTTAGTGTAATGAAAGCAAAGAGAGAGAAGACCTGAAAACGAATTACTCAGCCTCTTGGGGCAGGCACAGCACCAAGAGCCTTGACAAGCACCATCATTCTGCTTACAAGGCAAGTGCTAACGGTCCCCACCAAGTAGAACAGGGAGCTGTAACCATCTCTGAATCAGCCTCTCCAAAACACGGCGGCGCTGAGAAAGGCAACAGATCTGGAGACACGGTAAATAATGACTTTGCACTGCGTCAGGAGCTAATCCACTCAGTGATGCAAATGAAATTCGTGGGCCACTTCCCCCTCACTCCGGCTTCTCACTGATATTATAAAATAATCTTTGCACTGACTCCTGACTTCATTGCTATGTCACCACTGAAGCTGCATGAAGCCATTCAGAAGAGCCAGGACAACTTTCACTCCTCTTCACAACCTCACTCTCTCATTCTTCTGCTATAATTGGAAATCATGAAAATGCATTTGTTCATGTGCTTGGAGTGTCAGCTATTGAATGTGCTTCTGCTCTCTGTTCAGACCATCAGAATAAAGGTATTTAACTGTTGCCCCCGAAGATGAAGCTATTACTGCTGCATCCTTTCAGATGGCAACAAAAGATTGGGAGGAATCGACCAGCAGGATCAGCTGGAACACACCGGCGTCACGGCGTGAGGAAGAGGAGGAGCAGCTGAAGGCTGAGATTTAGACATCAGAATCTTTTTTAGTTTCCCTGCTGCTGACTAAATATCAAATGTAGGAAGACGGGATCAGAACTACAAGAGACTGAAGATTTTAAACATAGAATCATAGAATCCCAGAATAGTTTGGATTGGAAGGGACTTTAAAGCTCATCTTGTTCCAATTCCCTGCCATGGGCAGGGACACCTCCCACTAGACTAGACCCATCCAACCTGGCCTTGGACATTTCCAGGGATGGAGCAGTCACTTCTCTGGGCAACCTGTGCCAGGGCCTCACCACCCTCACAGGGAAGGATTTCATCCCAATATTCCATTAACCCTATCCTCTGGCAGTGGGAAGCCATTCCCTGTGTCCTGTCCCTCCATCCCTTGTCCCCAGTCCCTCTCCAGCTCTCCTGGAGCCCCTTTAGGCCCTGGAAGGGGCTCTCAGGTCTCCCTGGAGCCTTCTCTTCTCCAGGTGAACCCCCCCAGCTCTCCCAGCCTGGCTCCAGAGCAGAGGGGCTCCAGCCCTCGAAGCATCTCCAGGCCCTCCTCTGGACTTGCTCCAACAGCTCCGCGTCCACGAACACGAGTCCTGACTGACAGCAGAGGCAGAGCCACCCTGAGAAGGCAGCGACTGCTCCAGCCCAGCAGCTCCCAGGATCTCCCTGCAAAGACATCAGTTATCTCCTCATTTTCCCAACCACTTCCCAAAAAATCATGTACCTCTTATCTCCTGCTTAGAGAGAGAAAGCTTCCCTTGTTTCAAAGATTGCTCTGGGGAGGCAGCTCCCACCCAAAGAGGAAAACTCCAGTAGACTGAGTCTTTGGAAAAATCCAGATTTAAGTGGATGCAAAGAACCAATTTACAGAGAGCTGGGCCATAATGAGCCTCAGGTTTGCAAATCCAGTAATTTCCATGTACTGGAGCCTATTAATATTGGATCTTTTGGCAGGCACTGTCTTGTCCAGCTCGGATTAGCAGCCAGTATATTCTGCTTGTCAGATTTAAACAAGATGTATAAATCTGGCACAAAAGTAGGACCAAATATGGAAGCAAATTATTTAAATTGACAAGATGTAACTCAAAAGCGTCAGGCACTCAGCAGCCAGTGCCCATCAGCTGGGGCAGAAAGGCTCCTGCTCTGGGCACAAGACTTAAACTCCAAAAGCAAGAGGTCACCTGTGCTCACCTCAAACACTCCCCAATTCCAGTATCATGCTGCATTGGATTGGGGTTTTTTTTCACATGGTGGGAAAAGCAGAATGTCTATAAAGGGGTGTGGAAGTCAGCCCAAAATCCCTCAAAAGTAAACAGCTTGAGCAGAGCTGCAATAGTGCCTCAGGTCAGGCAGTGGCACAGAGCCTTGGCCGGGCAGCACATGGGTTGTGCCACCCTCGGAGCCAGCCCCTGTCCCCTCCCCGACACCGGATACACTGCGCAGGCAGCTCAGGGAGGGAAAGAACCACAACTTGGTCTAAACAGCATTTATCAGCAGCCAGAGCCATTGCCCAGCCTGGGTCTGCCCAGCCTGGACAGCTTCCAGGAGAGAGGCATTCCGTGAACATGGAGAGAAGAGACCTTGCTCCCAGGAACCTCTTTGCAGGAGGGTGGCACCGAGTCCTGTTCGCCTTGGTGCCAAGCTGCAGCACAGACACGGGGCTGCAGGGGATGCTCCCGCAGTGATTCCAGGCTGCAGAGCAGGACATGGCCAGCACACGGTGCCCAGCACACAGTGCCCAGCAGCTGCCGAGTGAACAGCAGTGGGAGCAGCAGCTCCATCTGCACCGCGATGCTGCGGGAGCAGAGCTGTCATGTCTCATGAAATGCATTTCCTTTCACAGGGAACCAGGATCAGCTGTCGGAAGCGATGGCAAGGGCTGACTTACTGCATCAAGAGGGACCCTGGGAGGGCTCATCATGCCTCCTCTCCTCTCAATGAACAGGAGTAATCCTGAACAGGAGAAAAAGGAGTGTTGCTGGCAAGTTCTTAACTACACAGACTTCAGGTGCCTACTCTTAAGGAGAACATTTTAATTTATTTTTCCAGTGGAGGCCAGTCTAAGAACAGGATGGATAAACCCCTCACAGCCTGCACTGAGGTAACCACAACAGACGTGGACTGACCACGAAAAAGCCACACGAGCCACCTCCAAGCAGGAGGAAGCTGCTTGGCCAGAGCCATCCCTTCAGCCAGTCCAGTCAAGCCACACGCAGGGGAGGACACATTTGGGGTGCTCAGAGCAGGAGCTCCCAGGGCACAGCTCCCCGTTACCCCACAGACACTCTGGGAGTTGCAGCAGCCCCTCACCACAGTCAAAGCCATTTGCTGCCCCACAGCTCTTTAGGGTGAGATACTGAAAGGGAACAGAGCACTGCCCGGGAGAGACCCCACGGCTGCTGCTCACACAGTGCCTGCAGGGATCCTGATCCCCCTGGTAAATCCAGCCAAGCCTCTGCCCCTGCACAGCTCCAGGTGCAGCTCAGCAGGAGCAGGTCGTGGCTGGGAATGCCACCTGCCCTTCCCAGGAACTGTTACAGCCAGCACAGCTACTTCTGGGAATTGCTTCTGCTTAACACAAAGCACTTGGCTGCTCCCAAGCACCACACCACTGGAGCTTTCTTCCTGTCCCCCCCACCTCTTCTGCGGCTTTTGTGGAAAAACTGACTTCCTGGTGCCAGCTGCTGTGTGCTGACAGGACAGGGCCAGCCAGGGTCACACCTCTCCCCTTCTCTGCTGGGGCAGCAGTCCCTGTGCCTGGGAAGCAGCCCCTGACAGGGCTGAAGAGCTCCAGAGAGATATTCACCTTCATCCATTGGGTCAGTGTCTGGAAAACTCAGTCACTTACTGTCATTTTACATCCCTGGTGTTCCTATCACCTCCCTGCCTCCAGGGACTCCTGGCCAAGGCACAGCAGCCACCAACACCAGCCCAGCCCTGGAGGGATGAGGGTGGGTTGGCTCAGAGCAGGGGAGCAGCAGCCCACAGCTGTCCTTTCCCTGTGGAATGTGAAACCCAAGGGACAACCCCTGTCTCCTGTCACACTCAGGTCCAGGTGTCCCAGCCCCACATCTCTGCTCAGATACGAGGTGTGTCAGCCCGGGAGTCCTTGAAGGGTCCCGCTCCAAGGAGAGCAGTGGCTTTGCTTTCTGGGTATGGGACAACAGCAACCCAGGGGTTGAACAAGCCCTTGGCCAGGCTTCATTTCCTACAGCATCACCTGAAGAGCCTGGAGGGGCTCTGGAGCACTCCATGCTCTCCCTGCCCCCTCCCCTCACCCAGCTATGGGGACATCACAGCTATCACCAGTGCGGAGGGGGCTTGTGGGGCAGCACACAGATCAACGCCAGAACACAGCAGTGGCAACCCAGGGCTGCACCCAGGATCCCCACACAAGGACTCCTGCTTCCCCGATGTTGTTTCACTGCCTTTTCCAAAGGCAACCTGCAGCCCTCGAAGAGCTCGAGGAACATGCTGCCCAAAGACCTGCAATTACTCCTCCCCTACATGGAGCTTCCTACTCACCTTTTCCAAACGGTTCTAATCTATGGACGTTCGGAATAATGATTCATGAAGCCATGAATTTCCTCTGCTGGAGGGATTAACTGCTCCCTCCACCACACTCTGAGCTGCCCTTTGGGACTGAGCTGGACCACAGGCACACAAAGGTGACCAGCCCACAGTGGGGTCTGGCAGGTCCACAGCTCTCTGCTAACACACAGCACTAATCCTCTCACAGCTGGCTTCTGCAGGAAAAATCCACCCAAACACTTCTCCTGAACAAAATCCCATCCCACCCACCATTATAAACATCCCCTCTTGTTACCACAAGCTCTAATCCAGACCAAGGGATGGCACTTCCACTTTCCCCTTCTGATTGCACACATGTTACAAGGACATGTTTCAAGCAGTTCTGCCCTCAGCTAAATTACGGGCACAGCTAGAAGTTAATTTCTTAGTCACTGTGATCGTGCTACTTATTTGCTGATAGATTCGACGGGGGCCTGGATGGCATCGAGGAGCCTCTCCAGCCTTTTTAGGTTTTTGCCTGTTGAGCTGCAGGCAGGAGGAGGAGCTGTGCTGGCTGGCTGGGAGGGAGGGCAGCAGCCCACGACAAGGGCTTGCGCAACTCCTCTGCCTCGAGTTCCTCCATAAACCCCCAGCAGTTAACAGAATCCACACCAAGTTTGAGAATAGACTCAACCCCACCTCCTGTTCCACAGCAGATACCAAACCCTCAAGGTCTTGCTCTGTTTTGCAGCATCTTCTGCTGGTGCCAAGAGAGGTGAGCATCCGCCCACACCTCGCTGCCAGTGCAGGGTGCCCTCCACACCCTTCCAGGAGCCCGTGTGCTGCAGGAATTTGTAGGATCACATGCGTGTGAGCGAGCAGGCGTGCAGAAATGCCTGCACTGTTTGCTGAGAAGTCTCCTTAGAGACAGCCCAGGCATTAAATTCCCCAGGAAGACTCAGTAGCTGGAGGATAATCGTGGCAGAGGCTCGTACACCGGGGTGGTCTAACCTCTGCAGTGGAGTCAGGGCTGACGGGCACCAGGTAGACGTGCTGCAAACCCTCCTGCCACCCCACCCAACCCCTTGGGTGAGCTCTGAGCCCCTCTGCCCAGCTTCCTACTGCTGCCACGGGTCAGCAACAGATACCCCGGGAAGGAAAGGGACCACCCCGTTATCTGAGCCCCAGATCACTCGAGGATGACAGCTATCTCTGGAGATAAGAAAGAAAAATCTACCCTGCTAACAGCAGAGGGGGAGGGAAAGAGAAACCACTTCCACTGAGAGACTCAAGCAAGCCCTTCTGTGCTGCAAGGGAACACTGATGGGCCTGAGCACAGAGTGGGCCTTGCTGAGCCCGACAGCTATGGCCTCAGCACTGCAGGAGGCTCCTGCAGGTCCAGATTTCCTCCAAAAGTCTCCTTCCTAAACAGCTCTCCATCCCTAGCCCCTCCCCTGAGCCGCAGGTATCTAGCACGGGAAAGAGCAGGATTAGGGAAGCCAGCTCAGGTGACTGGCTTTAAAACCAGCCTGGGAAGGAGCACATCTTCCCATTGTCCCCGTCAGCTCTGTTTGCACTCCGCTGTGCAGGACACAGACCATCCGTGCAGCACAGGGCCCAGACCCACTTCCCCTTTCTATTTGTACCTGCTCCCAGCACAGCCCCAAGCTGAGGACAGGGGCTCCCACTGCCCCAGGTCCCGTGGCTCCAGCACCAAGAACTGCATTACCACCACGAGGCACACAAAAAACCCTCCCAAATCATGTTTCCAATTTCTGCAGCATTATATAATTAGCATCATTTGTGTTGCAAAAGTAATTGCAGTAACATTTTTAATTAGTCTATTTGAACACTAACATTTCTCCAGTGTGCATAATATGTTGACACGAAATTACTGGGTTTGAGGCAACTCTGAATGATTGGAGTTTGTTTTGCTTTTGTTTCTTACTTGCTTAATGCAGTCAATAAGAGCCGGCACCACTCGGTGACAAGCCCAGCCCGCAGCACGGCTGCAGCGAGCCAAGTGTGATGGGTTTCACTTCCGTCTGGAGGGCAGAGAGGGGGGAGGAAGGGTGGGTTGTGAAGGCTGAGAGCAAGAGAGAAATACTCGCTTGAAAGGTAAGGCCTGGGTGATGTTCTCCAGCTGCTCAGTTTTGGTCTCAGATGTTGAATCGTGAAAACACAAAACAAAACGAGGGCGCTGGCCTTGGAGGACAGGGAGAGGAAAAGCTGGAGGGAGGAATTCTATTTAGTATGAAGTTTAGAAAGATTTAATCTGAAGAGTATCTTTGCTTACCAAGTCATAACCAGGGACAAGAAGTAAACATTCTCCGCAGAAAAGTTACTGCATGAAATCCAAGCACCCATTACCAAATGATGCCTTTTTTCCCCCCCTTCTCTTAAGGAATCAAGATTTTCCTTTCCAAGATCTTTTCTACCTTGTACACGTGAAGTGGTAACAGATGCAGGTTATTTTTTGCTCCCAAGTGTGAATCACGTTACAATGCTCCTCACCTCTGCCCAGGCCCCCAGGGTGAGAGCCCAGCCCAGCCGCTGGCACAGCCACTGCTGCTTGAGCAAACAGCTCCTGGGGACGTGTCCCCCTCACCAAACCTCCAACAGCCAGGACCCTGATCCACAGAGGGACCAAGAGCTGCTTGGACAACAGGAGAAACGGACCCTGAGGACGCCAAGGGGGGAACACGAGCAGGAAAGACAAAGCTGCCGGTTCCCAGAAGCAGCACATGCTGAGAATGAGAGCAAGAACTTCGTTCTTGACAGCTTTCAGGCCAGTTCCTTTTCCTTTACCATCCTCACAGCACTTCCCACGTCAGGAGAACAGAGACAGAAAGCCACGCTGTGACTGGCCACGCGTTTCCCTCCCCAGGACAGCCTGCAGATCCGAGGGGCTGCTCTCCCCCTCCTCGTGCATTCCCTGGTAATGGAATTGGACAGATGGATCCCAAAGCCCAGGAAGGGGAGAACATGTACACCCCCTTCTCTTTGTTATTGCTGAGTTCATACACCTCCCAGCTACAACAGGGCCTTACAGCAGGGCCAGAAAGCCCCTTTGGGCCATGGGCTGACAGGCAGCCAGGGCACATGGAGCTCATCTTCCAGGCAGCTCCAGGCACACCCTCAGCACTCCAGCCTTCCAATGCCCACAACGTATTGACATTTTCTGCCAACCTGCAGCACCAGCCCTGTTCCTGGGCTGCCTGTGCACAGACCTCTCCTGCCCACACTGAAAGGCTTTCTGGCTTGGGAGAGAGAAGTTGGTCCAGGAAGTCTTCAGATGCACACGAGGATAAGGAGGGGATTGCATCCAAGGATAAGAAACAGATTAGCAGGCAATTAAGTGGCATTTGTGGTATCCATTAGTATTTCAAGACACAAAGAGTCAGTTTCTGCTAACTTCCTGCCAAAAGTCACAAGTAATGAGCTAATTAACAATCTAATTATTGCAAATGCCCTAGAAAGAAATCAGGCCAAAGGTGAAAACCTACTTAGAGCGAGCACAGCATCAGGAACAGCTGAGAACCCAGACAGGCATGTGTCTCAGCTGCACTTCCAGCCATCCCACGAAACAACAGGATAAGATACTCTGGGAAGTTGTGAAAAAGTTGAATTAAAGCTGCATTCAGTAAGGGGGGGCTCAACCCCAACATCAGAGCTTGCTGCCAGCCCTGTGGGGCTGAAGAACCCCTAAACAAAAGCCAGCCCTGGGGTTTTCTGCTTCCATCTCAGTATTTACCAAGTCCAACAGCAGCTGCAGCACAACCTGTGGGGCACAACCCCAAAGCTGGTGGTACCCACAGGACCCAGTGCACCCAGGGCTCTGGTGGAACAGCCTGACCCCCTGGCACAGTGCCAGCCCTGGCACCCCGAGTGCTGCCTCCCACCACAGAAGAGCTGCACCCCGGGGTGGCTGTGATCCCAGAGCAGATGGCAGGAGGGAGCAGCTTCTCGCTTCCAAACCTGGGAGTGTTCTGCAGGGAGACACAGTGTGTCCTCCATCAAGGGGCACCAGCTGCTCCATGCCCTCACCGAGATGGGCATCACCCCCACAGCTGCCCCACCAACGGGAGCACTTTCACCTGGGCACCTCAGCGCCAGGCAGAAGGGATGTCTGTGAGAATCCACAGGTCACTGATTGTAGGAAGGGACGGACTGGGCTGTTCTACAGACCCAAATCTGCAAAATTTCCTGTTGCACAGTAAGGAGGTTTTCATGTCTGTAATGCCAGAACAACCTGGAAAGCGGTTTCTTAAGGCAGAAAGGGATGTCAGAGACCAGTCACACACCCTTGGAGACATCACTGAGCACTCCTGGAAATGCTGCTGGTGTCACTGCAGCCTCACAAGGGCTCCTGCCCCACAACCCAGGGACAGGACTGCTCTGCTCAACATCTGCTGGTGGGGGGAAGATCCTCCACTTGTGCACTGGCAACTCTGAGACCACCTTCATGGACCCACCTACTGGCTTTGCACTGGGGACTGATTTGATACTGGTTACAAACATTTAAGGATAAACCTTGAAGCAAGAGCACAGCTCCAGGTTTGGATAATAGTTCCTGACAGCTGGATGAGACTTGGAAAGGCTCCAGTTACCCAGCCCTGGATGCTATAGGTAGAACTGAGCAAAGCTCTAGAAATAACGCAGGAAAACCCTGCCCTGCTAACATGGTCCCCTCCAGCTTCTCCAGCACACTCCAAATTTCAGGGACATTGTGTTTGCACAAATGCACCTGCACCCTAAGGAAAGCCAGGGAATTAACAGCCAGGGAAGCCTGGGAAGACCCACAACAGAGACACAAGCTGCACGAAACTCCTCTGAGTAACATGACTGAACTGTCCATGTGTGAAACCTCAGGTATCAGGGGAAGCTGTGACCTTGAGAAACAGCCCTAGGACATGTTTTAGTCTCCATATCCGCTTCCCTCTGCTTGCCAACACCTGCCCAGGCCTTCAGGAGGGGCTTTGGGAGGCAGCAGGGAGATGATTGTGGTATTTCAAGGTTATACTCCTAGGGCAAGTGTTAAGGATGAGTACCAGCATCATTTAAATTGCATTAGACTTACACTGCTTGTACAAGCACCTGCAGAGATGCTCCTGAGAGCACCCAAGACACCTCCTGCCTGCAGGTACAGCCGCCCCCCAAGACCCTGACCCACCACAGCACCCCGAGCTTGGGCTCTGTGCCACACCACAACCCAGACAGCTGCCAGGAAGAGCACTGCTGGAGATATTAGAGCTCTACAGCCAGTTTGTTTTCATGCCAAATACCTTCACCTGGGATTCAGCCACCCGCCGAAATAAAACTCTGTCCCAAATATTCACAAGAGCAAAATTTCACTGCCAGAAGCTGCAAGCGCCAGCTCCATTTGAACCCCACACCCAGACCCGGACCCCACACAGGTGGGACCCTCAGGGCAGGATGAGCTGCAGGCAGGAACAGCCTACAGCTGGGCTGGCAACGACAGCAACCAGATAATGCCTGGGTAATTCATCCAAATTTCCCGAGAGGACATCATAAATCCCTAAAGAGCCCCTCCAGAATCCCAGCATTATCAGAACAAAGAATTCTGGTCGTAGTAACCCAGTTACTGCATCATATTTTGTTGTAAAGCCTCATTTCTTTCCCCAGCAACACAACTAAGCCATTCAAGTCCTTGCAGGCTGCGCAATTCCAGCCCTGGAGTAGCCCTCACCCAGCCCGTTTGCCAGCCAAACACGTTTTCCTGTTAAGTTCATTAAAAACAAAGTCCCCTCTGCCTTTTTCGGGGGATTTAGCCGAAGTCCTGGGTGCTTATCTCTGGAAACGAAACCCGACCGGCTTAAAGGCAGCGACCAGTTGCTCGGTTGATTAAAAAAATGACTAAGCTGCTTCCCCGGTTCCGCGGGGATGCTCGGGGACGGTGCCGCGGGGATGCTGCCCGCGGCCCCGCGGGGACATTCAGGGCCGGTCCCGGGGGACGGACGCGGTGTGTGGGCACCCCCAGCCCCCCCGGCAGCGCGACACTCACCCTGACACTGGAAGCCCTGCTTGCCGAAGCCCCTGCGGAGAGAGAGGCGGGGTGAGACACCGGCACCGCGGCACACGGACCCTGCCCGGCGGGAGCAGCGGGGCCCGGCGGGGAGCAGGCACCGGGCGGGACCGGGACGGGATGCGGGGGGACGAGGGGACACGGGACGGGAGGGGAAGGAGACGAGCCCCACCGGGCTGGGCGAGGACGGGGACGGGTGTCCCGCCGAGCCGGATGTCCCGGAGC
>VZRE01002356.1:378428-422080 GCA_013396775.1 Cephalopterus ornatus
CCCTCATCTACATACGGGCCCGCCCCGCCCCTCATCTGCATCCCAGACCACGCCCCTTGGCCCTCTCTGTATGACAAGCCCCGCCCCCCGCTCGACCGTGGCCCCGCCCCTCACGTTTTGCATGTCATTTGCATAGCGCCCCTCGCGGGGCGCAGTGGGCGGGGCCTCGGCCGCCATCTCATTTGCATACAGCATCTGCATCCGCGCGGTGATGCTGCCCCGGCCCCGCGGGGACCTGGGGGGGACAGGGACACCGTGTGCTCCCAGGGGCCGTGCAGACAGCGATGGAGCCAGCAGGAGTCGGTGGGAGACAGACACGCAGTAACAATGGCGGTAATAATGGTGGTAACAAGAACAGTAAAAACAACAGCAAAAAAGCCAGGCAAGTCCAGACTTTATGCCAGTTGTGGAGGCACCTGCCTGATGCCCACTGCAGATACGCACCCCGATACCCACTGCAGGGCTGGCGGTGACAATGACAAGCGTTCCCTGGCTCCCTCGGGAGTCCCAGAGCTCCCACTGAGAAGGGAAGAATTATTTTTTTTCTACCTCGATTTTCTGCACAACACAGGTCAGCAGCAGGAGCAGCGAGTCCGGAGGGGATCCAGGCAGGAGCTCAGACACAGAGGAGGGGCATGGCTCCACGCCAGGATGAGCACTGGGGAGACCATGGCGTGGGGCAGCAGGACCATGGCCATGAGCAGCCCACACAGGGCCACACTCCCAGGGCTCACACACGGGCACAGGGACACAAAGCTGACCTGCTCAGTGGCCCTCTCAGAATGATTTTTTAAACTAAGAGTTGTAATAATGATCCTCTTTTACCCAGCCCACTGCAAACACCTCGGCTGGCTGGCATGGAAGAGTTTTCCAACCACATCCACCTTTCATCTCTCTCACTCCTTGCTGGCACTAACGGACACTGAAAATCAGATCCATCACCCTCCTCTGGCATCCAGGTCTCCCTGTGCCCACCTGGTGCTGCATTATCCTGGTCTGGACACTGAGGAAATAAGGATTCAAATCAAAAGAGGAGACAACTTCAATGGAAACATAACCACAAAAATACTGCCATGAACAACAAATCTTTCTAAAGTCTCATTTGTGGGATGTAATTCTGACTCTGCAGCCATGTGATCCTTTCCCTTTTGAGGCCCAAGACCATCCCTGCTCTGCTGGGATCCAGCCCTCCATCCTATGTGCTCTTTCTCTGAAGAAAGCCCTACTTTCTCCATGGAATTAAATACCCAGGAGGCTTTCTGAAAATAGACCCAGGGCTGTTATTATGTGGCTGCTTTAAAAGGTTCATTACAGTAATAACACGTGGCCGACCTGTCCTGCTGATGTCACCCTCCTAGAAACAGGCAGGCTGGTACCAGCTCCCAGCACCATCTGATTTTCCTGCTAAGAAGGAGAAATAAACTGCAGGCATCCCTCCTCGTGCTGCACTCGTGTCGGGAGGGAGTGAAGGGAAGGTCCCTGGCGTGCCGAGAGTGTGGGGGCTGCAGGGGATGCCTTCTGTGCCCATCACAGTGCCAGCCCTGCTGCGGGGTCCCCACTGCCATGGGAGCCCCATTCACTGCGGGCTCACACACAGAATCCTGCACAGCAGAAACAACTCCTCCTGCATGGAAAGGAACAGGAGCAATAATGGAAATAATAACGGGGCGTTTGGGCTCCTGCCCTGTGTACTTTCACAAGGAGAGGGGTGTGTTACCCTCAGTGCTGCTGTACTGCACGTGTAGCCACACCAGGCTGAATTCTACTCGTTTTATTTAATTGTAAACTCTGGGCTTTGCCTGTTTCTGCTTCGTTGTTCTTTTACTGTACGTTCCCATTTCCCTGCATAGCTGCTGCATGTGGAACCCGGAGAATGTGGCTTTAGTTTGCCCCTGTGAATATCAATAATCATGATAACCACACACAAACTTTTGTCACTGCTGGGCCAAGGAATACAAAACCCAGACACCAGTTCCTGCTCTCAGGGGATTGCTTTCTTCTTTCCTTAGTTTACACTATCTTACCTTATTTTACCTTTTTCATTACTTAGTGCACTCTGCGTCATGTCATATTAAAGGCAGGACTTTCATGACCATGTTAATTTTCACGGAAGCTGAGGATACAGATCCCCTCAGGACTTTGAAAGGTCCGGATGAACATCCCTTCCTCTAAGGAAACTGTTACGTTTATTAGTGCAAGTGAAGTCCCCACAGGTGTGAGGAGGGACTAACGCACACAAACAGCCCTGAACCGTGGCTCTCAGGGGAGCACAGTGGTGGAGCAGAGGGGAAATCAGCCCAGTTCATTCCCATCTCCATAAAAGTGCAGGTTCTGATCCTGTTTTCCCCTCCATGTATACAGGAGGGCACCAAAACCCAGTTGGTGGTGAAGGCAAATGGTGGCTCCATGCCTTGCCATGCAGGGACTCTCCACGGAGCTGCCAAATCCAAGCTCGCCTTTCCCAGTGGATCTGCGGCCTCCCTCCGCTGCCAGGGGCAGGAGAGCAGCCCCACTGCGCGGGAGACAGCGGGTGCAGGAGCAGACTCCCAGAGAGACATGATTCACATCCTGAGGAAGGGACCTCATCCTCCCACCCGGCAGCGAGGAGGTGCTCTGGGGCAGGGAAGGTGCCGAGCGCCGCGGGGCTGGGCTGGGAACTGTGGGAGCAGAGAGCCCAGCGTGAGGCTGCAGGGCTGGGGGGAAGGACACCAGTAACACAAGCCCTTTCCAGCAAAATCCCCCAGCCCCAGCAAACAATCCCCAGGGATTTGGGTCAGGGACCCGCTGCCATCGCGTGACCCAGCTCCAGCCCCACAGCTTTGCTTCACACTGGGTGAGGGCCCACACTGCTGAGAGCCAGCCAGCCCTAAGCTCAGCAAAGAGACAGAATCCCCCAAATCCCCCAAACCAAGGTGAATTCTCCCCATTTCCTAGGCAAGCTCTGCCCCCACACATGCAGGAGCCCCTGAGTGTGCGGGAGCTGCCGTCCCGGAGCAGTGGCTGCTGTGGGAGCACAGCGAGCGCCTGCAAGCGCCTGCAGCCTCCAGCCTCACGCTGATGGGGGATGCTGCTTCCCTGGTGCCCACACTGGCTTCCTCTGAAGAATTCAAAGAAGCTGGAGAACAGATTTGACTTTTTTTTTCAGCTTTCTTTTCTTCGGGACCTAAATCCACCACAGGAAACAGGTGGAGGAAGAGTCCGGCTCTAATTAAATATGAAGGTGCCTCAGCAGCCTCCACATCCGTTTGTGGATGTCCTCTTGCCCCCACCCCACATGCCAGGAGGGCCAAGGCCAGGACAGGGGTCCTGGAACAGGGCCAGGGATACTGGAATAGGAACAGAGGACCCTGGATGTGGGACAGGGCACCATGGAGCAGGAACAGGGATCATCTTAGGAGGAAAACCCTGGTTTCACCAAACTTTGGAGGAGCTTCTCACTGCCCACAGCAGGCAGTTCTCAGAGGCTGCCTGGGGGCCTCTGGAGATGCATGGGGCAAAGGGTCTGGGGGCAGAGCCACAACTGGAGCTGCAGCTGGAGCTGCAGTCTGGAACATCCCTGGTTCAGGGCAGCACTGGCCCCACTGGACACCCATGGGGGAGGAGGTTCTGCCCTGGGTCCCACAGGGACACGGGGGCCAGAAGGGGTGACAGGCAGCCCCCCCTGCAGCAGGGTGACATCAACTGCGCTGGTTTTTCCCTTTCTGCTTTCACAGTTTTCGCATGTCCCACGCCCTCCGTGCAGCGAGGATGCAGCGGCAGAGGGATGCTGCGTTCATGTGAGGAGAGACCCAGCTCCCCACCCCCGGCGGCAGGAGATCCTCCACAGCAGCCGCTGGGGAGAGGAAGCCCCAGTGTTGGTGCCTGAGCTTACACAAAGCTCAGGAGGGGCCAGAGAGCGGCGGGAACAGCTGCGGATGCAGGGGCAGGGCCACAGCACTGCTCAGCTGCAGCAGCCCCTGCTCCACTCTCGGATGCAAAAATCCATCATTTCCATTTACCTCCTCCCCACTTTTCCAGCGGCCTCGTTTCACCCAGCAGCGCGGATGCGGAATAGTTGGCAGCTCTGGGATGCAGGGATGTGATGGAGAGGGATCAAACCAGGCTGTCACCCGGGGCATCACGATCGCTGCCCACAGTGGCAGAGCTGCCATGGGGCACAGCGGGCTCCAGCTGGCCATGGCCCCCCAGACCACCTCTGCTTACTGGGGGGGTCAGACTGAGGGAGCAGGGACAGCCAAGTGTGTTGGGAAGAGAGGAGGAAACCTGGGCAAAGCAAACAAAGAAATGTCAGCCCTAAAGGTCCCCTGAGAGGAGGTGATGCAGTGGTTGGCAGAGCTGGCACAGGCTGACCCTCCACCCAGGGGCAGGAGGGCACGAGCAGGTGAAGGGGCTGCAGTAAGTAGTTAACAGGGCTCCATCTCCCCCAGCCCACCCATGTGGGGCAGGGCAGGCAGGATGGCATCTCCCATCGCACCAGGGAACACCATTTCCTACCGAAGCGGAGCTTGTGTCCTGTTTCCAGGCTCCCAGACAGTCTGTGGTCCTTTGGCCAGGACTCCTGGACACCCAGGAGCAGGCTGGGGAGCAAGGATGGCCTGGGGTGCAGTTCCCAGGCTGTGAGGGGCAGCAGGGCTGTGTCGAAGCAGTCAGCCTGTTCCCAGCTCAGCACACAGACCTGCAGTGCCTGCTGCTCGGGGCTTGTGTAAATACAACCCTGTTCTTCAGAGTCAACAGCATTTCTCCATCCTTCCTCAAGGCAAAGCTCACTGCAGATCAATAAATGAGATGAGGAGCTTGTGTTGTTCAGTGCCCAGTGGTTGTACACCCTCTGCCCCCTCTGGTGAGGGGCACAGGCCCAAAAGCTGCAGACCCTGAATTTCCCACCCTGTGTGCTCAGGAAGCAGAGGCACATCGGGTGCTTGCATGGCTCGGCACATCCCAAACATGGTTAGGCTATTTAAATATTTCATATTCCTGGCTGCTGGCTTTCAAGGAGAACAAATTAATTCTGTTTCATGTACCCACAAACGGCCCACATCAAACTGCCTTCCTGCACAGTTGGTTAAGCAAAGTTTGTGGTAAAATCCTTGGGGTTTTGCTGCTTGGTTCCCAAACCATCTGATCAACAAGTGACTTCCATATCCTGTGACTCTTGGGGTCGTTATTCCCTGATATTGCTCCAGTCCAGTGGGGATTTCCCACTGCCTTCCAGTCTGGGTTAGTGCACAGCGAGGTCGGTGTGGTGGCAGGAGCACAGTGGCACTGCCACCTCCACGTGTTTCACCAGTGTGCAAAGGGGAGCTCTGGGCTCCAGACAGCCGGGCAGCAGCTTGGAGATTTAAGGAAAGCATTACATTTCTGTGCTGGATAAAGACAGCAAGACCCAAACCGAACAGCAGCAACACCGAGTCGTGAGCAACGGGCTCGAGCTGATGCACGATGAAGAGAAGGCTCTGGGGAGACCTGAGAGCCCCTTCCAGTGACTGAAGGGGCTCCCACAGAGCTGGAGAGGGACTTGGGACAAGGGACTGGAGGGACAGGCCAAGGGGGAATTGCTTCCCAGTGCCAGAGGGCAGGGAGAGATCTGATATTGGGGAGGAATTCTTCCCTGTGAGGGTGGGGAGGCCCTGGCACAGGTTGCGCAGAGGAGCTGTGGCTGCCCCATCCCTGGCAGTGTCCAAGGCCAGGTTGGAACAGCCTGGTGACACAGGCCATCTCTGGAGGGAGAGCAAAGCCACCAACACTCTGCCATCCCTGCACCATGGCTGCAGCACCTGCCTCTTCTGGACTGCAAAATAATTCTGCTTGTGCCATGGCAAACTCCAGCTGCTCTCCCCCAGGAGCTGGATTTCTCTGCAGCCTCCTTCTCCCGAGGGATGGCTGGTTTTATATCCATCATTCATCACATCTCTCAGAAAAATCATCTGATGATGGATTCTTCACCCAGCCCTGCCAGGAGCCTCATTTAAATAACAACGAGGCTCATTAACAGCGCAGAGCTGATCCCTGCACAATGATTTCTTCATTAAGCTTTGCCCGGGAGGGTTTTCCTCCCAGCCGAGCCAGCAACCCCTTCTCTTGCAGCCACTCTGCTGCTCCTCATCCCCTGGTGCCAATGGGCCCAGCTGTGGAGCAGGGATGTGCCGAGGGATGCTCCAGAGCCTGTTTTGTCAAGAATCCTATCGCCTGGGTGCCTCAAATCCTGGGATATGGAAATTCTCAGATGGATGTTCCTGTGATGGCTTTGGCCTTTGTCCACCCCCAGCTTATCCTGGCGTGGTCGTTGGTCTGCCCTCGGCATGTAAATCCCTGCACACAGATGCTCCACAGGGAATCAGTGGGCTCTTCCCTGCTTGTTCCTCCAAGTGAGCACAGGGCTCGTTCAGTTCGTTCTGCTGGGGCATCGTGCTCTGCTCCCTTTCCCCAGCAGCTCCACTCCCGGCTCTCTCCAGCTGCCCTGGTTGTTTCCCAGCACAAACAAGCCTGGGATGAAGCACAGACCCGTTAGCACCGGCTGGGGATTGCTGTTTCTCACCACATTTATCTCATGTTATTTTTTCCAGTGGAGATTAGTCCAGCTTGAGGGGGAGCAGGCAGGCAGGAGCTGTGGGCCAAACGTGCCGAGGTCCTGCCTCTCTGTCCCCTGATGTGCCATTGGCCACCCTCCCCAGCTCCACAGCAGTGGGACTGTGCCTGGGCAGGGGGCTTGTGGAGGCTTTGCAGCCAGGGGTGGGGGTTTCCCTCCTCCATTCTCCATCCCTCTCCTTCCTGCTGTTTTTGCCTTCCCAGTGGCCTCACCCTTGACAGCCTGAGCACACACACACACACACACTTGTCCTCAGTGAGGGCTGTGGCTGCCACTGCCCAGCTGGTCCCCACCCATTCCCTGGGCACTGAGCCCACCCCAGGTGACATGTCCCCCCACTGCTGGTGGCTGCCAGGCTGTGGATCCTTCCTTACACACAGATTTGTGTCACTGGAGCATCCCCAACACCCTGTGACAGCTGTGACATCCCCCTTCCCTCCAAGGAGAGGTGACCCTGGGAGCTCGCTCCCTGCTTCAGCACTGACACCACTGCCATCTTCAGCTGTGGCATCACGTCCCTGAGGCTTGTCCCTACAGGTCCTCTCCAGGAGAAAAAGCAATGGAAAAAAAATTGCAGACAGAGGACAACCTACCTGTTGATGAATTTCCAGAAATATTTGAAAAAGTTTCATTTAAAAAAAAAAAATCCCCCAGAAAGACTTGGTGCTTCACCAGTTTAGAAACCAAAAGAATTTTGGAATGGAAAACATTTGCATGAGGCTTTCACTCCTCTCTAACGGAATGACTTGGGTTGGTTTGGGCTGGCAGTGCCACAGCTGCTCTTGGGTTTAGTTGGCCCCAAGGGCATCCCCGGGGCAGCAGGTGGGAGGATGTGGGTGCCCAGTGGCCCCTGGCTGTCCCCTGGTGCCAGGGTGCCCCAGCACCTCACGCTGCCCACCCTAGCGCAGGGCAGGGGAGGGAGCCCAGCACTGGCTGAGTGGGAATTCTCTGCAGTAAATCCCAGCAGGTTGTTTTACTCTATGAGCTCCGA
Organism: Cephalopterus ornatus; assembly: GCA_013396775.1. Taxonomy (NCBI): domain Eukaryota; kingdom Metazoa; phylum Chordata; class Aves; order Passeriformes; family Cotingidae; genus Cephalopterus; species Cephalopterus ornatus. Next base: position 386,006 of record VZRE01002356.1, read on the forward strand.
GGTTTATTTATCCCTCCCTCACGCTTGCTCATCTGTGTTTGTCAGCCAGATCGTACCAGTTGCCATCTGCAGGAAGCTGTAAATTCTTTTCTGGCTTTTCCCTATCGATCGCAGCTCCTCCAGCTCCTTCCTGCTCCTCTCGGAGCTGGGAGCTCTGCAGCGCCTGGGAACCAGCAAGGGCATGACCCCTGCCCGTGGGCTGCTGGGGTCCTGCAGGTCCAGGTGGGCACAAAGCCTCAGAGAAGCTCCTGTCTCCAGGGGACTTTTCCTTGGACACCAGGCCATGGCAAACCCTCTGGCTGTGCCCAGCCCGGGGCCGCTGTGCTGTGCTCAGGTGAAATCTCCCTGTCACTCACAGGGGTCACAGTGGGGTGACAGAGATGAGGGGCTTGGAGCCCACCACTCTCCTTCTCTATTCCTTTTCCCAGCCTCCCCATGAAACTCAGTTGCCTCTGTACCCCCGGGGCAGAGGACAATCCTCAAGATGTCACCTTGTGCTTCCCAGGCATCCTCCCTGCTCCAGGGCTGCCACTCCGGGAACAAGGCAGGGGAATTCTCCACAATCCCAGCTCAGCCTGGACCACATCCATCAGGTTCTGCCAGCTCCTTTATCAACCAACACTTGGATATTAAGGGCCATCCTGCTGTTCTCCCGGCTCCCCGTCCCCAGGCCGATTCATTCCAGGTAGAATTTCCTCTCCTGAAAGGACTCGCTGGACTGGCAGCAGGTACCTAAACGTAATTAAATCCCGCTGCTCTTTCCGCTGGAAAGGGAATGCTTTGGGGGAATTCCCTACCCGTAGGACGCCCCCATTCGTGGGATCCCACAGCCGTGGGACCCCCGCCCGTGTCCGGGGCGGCCCCGGGCAGCCGCGCTCCCTCCGCTCCGCCCGGCTCGGGATGTCACCGTTCCTATGGCAACGGGAAAAGGAGCTGAGGGAAGAGCGAGAATGATGAGGGGAGAGGGGGAGCGAGGGGAAGAGCAGCCGTGGGGGATTCGGTACCCTGAGGCCACCCCCGCCCCGCAGGGACATCCCCGCCGCGCCGGGGGTGCTCAGGGTGCGTGAACCACGGAGGGGACCCGGCACAGCCCCTGCGCCCACCCACAGGTCCGGGCGGGAGGGACCCGGGCCCGGCACCCCCCCGACCGGCAGCATCGCGGCTGCTGGGGCAGGGGACGGTCACCCCCCTGGCACTGCACAGCGTCAGCCACGTCCGCTGCTCAGAAACCAAACTCGCGCGTGTGAGCGGCGCTGGGCAGCTCAGCAGCTCCTGCCCAGACTTCGCGGCTCCCCTTTGGGCTGCGCCTCACCCGGGCGGAGCTGCCAAACCCTGCTGGTCCTGCCTCTCCCGCAGCCCGGTGTGGGGACCTGGTGCAGGAACCTCATCACAGGGACCCCGATGCAGAGCCCCCAGCGCAGGGACCCCAGCACAGGGACTCCGATGAGATGAGCCTGATTGAGGGGACCCCAGAGCAGGGCCCAAAGAGCTCTGCCGAGGCTCTTTGCCACCTCCACACTGTGCCGCCCAGAAGAGGAGGCAGCACCGAGGTGCCAATTGCTCCTCGATTAGTAGCCCATGGATTCCTTTATCAGCCCTGTGCTTCACTGTACAATGTTGATCATTTTGATGGAGCATTTGTTTTAATTTCCCAAATGAGGAAGCAATCTTGTAAATATTGTGCAGTAATTAAAATGGCTATTTATTGTGCAGCATTCTGGCTGTTGCCAGCACAGAACACGATTAGCATTCCCCTTCCGCCGAGCCTTTGCTCCAGCCGTCCAGCAGCTCCAGACGGCTCCGGCGCCCTCAGGCCTCTGGCTGCAGTGTCGGCACGGCTGGTGACACATGCCTGGAGCACCTCCCCACCTGCAGGTCCTGCTGCTCGGGCTCCTCGCTGCTGAAAACAACTGGAGGTTTGGTATCACCCAGAAGCTGAGGAACATAGCAAGGAGAGAAAGAAACTCTCATTTTTGAAGCAAACCCCACTCCTTGGGGTCCTGCTGGTGCAGTGGCATGAGCCACTGCGAGCAGATCTCTGTTTTGGGGACAGTGGAAGGGCTGGAAGGGGAGTCTCCTGGGGCAGTGATCCCTTGGCCAGCTTTGAGCTTCGATGAGGGGGTTCCCACCTGCTCTCTGCCCCCTGATCTGATCCACCCCCACTGGCGTGGGAGAAGGGTGCACATCCAGACAGAGGACCCTGGAGGGATCCATGGCCCCAGGAGCAGGACCACAGGCTGCTCGCACAGCTCCACACCACCCTCACACCCAGCCGTCCATCAGGGTTACCTGTCTGAGCCCAGACTGCCACTCTCACCACATTTGCATGAGCACATATGAGTTCTCCAAGGCTTTGCCTGCTGTGGTTTCTGTCTGTTACTTTCTCTTCACAAACATTCAAAGTGGTAAATGCTGAAAAAATAATACTTGGAAATAAATGTCTGTCCAAATCCATTTTAAACCCCCTTTAAAATGTAAATCCTTCAGCGATGCTGGGCACAGAAACACTGGAGTGCTGGGGGAAGCGAGGCTGGATGTCAGCGGGTGTGCGGGGAGCGGGTGCAGCCCCCGCTGCTGCCAGTGGCTCTGTTCCCTCCCCAGCCGAGGGGAAGCGAGGCTCCAGGGGGAAGAGGGGCTCCAGGGATCCTGGCCCCCCCACTGCCCCAGTGCCAGGGACACATCTCTGTGCCAGCTCCTCCCTGGGGAGCCCCAGTGGGCGGCCTATGCCAACAAAAAGAAGTAAAAGAGCGAGAGAACAAGGAGTAGAAACAGGAGTAGGGTGGGAAGGAGGGAATAATCCCCTCTCCCCACATTTCCTTTCCTTTCCGTGCTCCAGACCCTCTCCAGCTCCGCTGTAGGAAACAGGTCTGAGAGCACTCGGGGGTGAGCTGGAGATGTCCCTCCCTGACCCCATGAAACACCCCAGGTCTCTGGCAGGAGCCCTGGAGCTTTGCATGTGGTGCGGAGGCTCGTTAGTGCTCTTTGCATACCTGCTGATGGGCAGGGGGTGCTGCTCCAGCTCTGGGGCCTTGCTCTGGGGCAGGAGAGCAAATGCAGCGGTGGAGGCTGGCACAGTAGGCACAGTACTCCGGGGCTGCATGATTGCACAGTGGTGGGGGACATGGTTGGTGGCAAGGGCCTTGGCATGGCAGCAAGGGACATGGCAAAGCAGTGAGGGACGTGGCACTGTGATGAGAGGCATAGCATAACAGTGAGAGACACGTCACAGTGTCAAGGGACATGGCACGGTGTCGAGGGACATGGCACATCATCAGGGGACATGGCACATCATCAGGGGACATGGCACAGCAGTGAGGGACGTGGCAGAGCAATAAGGATTGATGCCCCGTCCAGGGGCACAGCCCTCAACCCCACAGGCACCATCCAAGGCCGGGAGGGCTGGAGCCCATCCCCGTCCCTGTGCTCACTAACGGCGTGGCTGCAAAAGCTTCCCCGGAATACATCCTGACTCCCACTCCTCCATCGCCTCGCTGCCGGCTCCTACATGCAGCTGGCAGCTCACGCGCAGAGCTGGCTCCGCACGTCAGCGCCCACCTCCGCTGTCCCTGCGCCCCCGGCCGTGCCCACGCAGCCACCCAGCACCCCAGCCCGGCTGAGCACCCATGGGAGCTCCCCGTGGCACTGGCACTGGGGGAGCGCCGAGGGCTGGCACAGACACTGGGACATGAGCTCGGGGTCCGCCCTCCGCAGCCACTGCAGATCTGCCGGGTGGGCAAAATGAGCTCAAAGGATTAATTCACCTTTACTTTTCAGGCTGTGATTTCTCCAGCTGCAGGAAACCTTTAGAGCCGAGCAACGGGAGAATTCCCAGATGCTCTCATGGGGCATGTTGTAAGAGCATTCATCCATCCTACCCTGCTGCATTCTGGGCACCTCAGAGTGCTGCCTCTGCTCGGGGGTGCTGCTGTTTTAAGACCAGGCTTTGGGGGAATACACTGACAGCCCCCCTAATCCTGTTGAGAGAAGGATTTGGAAGGGAAAACTCTGAGAGCTCCTCCTTTCCCAGACTGCAGGAGCGGGCTGGCAGGCAGCGGGCACAGGAAACAGCTGGGCGTTGTTCTGCCCGCGATGAAAAGCCTTTTGTGCGGTAACATGGCCCGGTGAGGCCCCAGCACCGAGACAACCCCCACCATGGGGTGGGCAGCGCACAGTGATCCCTGCCCAGCCCTGTGCCAGGGCGTGGGCACCCAGTGCTGCCCCTCACTGCCCCCCAGCTCCCCAGCCGGGAATTCCCTGTTCCAGGGGGGCTGCAGCGCAGGGGAGCAGGGGAAGGGGAGAGGCTCGGCCGTTCATTCCCACGTTCCCGGGCTGCACATCAGCACTTCCAGTGCGAGGAGCTGCCAGCGGCCGCGTCCCCACGGCCACCAGCCGGGGACCAGGGACCAGCTGTGGGTGGGGGCACAGGGCAGGACATGAACCCCCCAGGGCTGCTGCGAGGCCGAGGGTCTCACAGGGGGATGGGAGCCAGCTTGGACTGGGACCAGAAGCCAAAGTCAGGGCCACGAGCCAAGTCGGGCTCAGCTGCTGCCAGCCGTGCTGTGGGCGAGCAGCTCCAAGAGGTGGCGGTGCCACGGACCCGGGGCTTTGGCAGAAGCCTCCTGCCGTGGCCAAGAACCTGAGCGTTCCTGTGGCTGGGCTGGCACCGGGAGCCCGAGTGCAGGGAGAGCACGGCTTTATTCCCCTGTTCCCTGTCTATCCAGGGTGTTAATCCACAGTGAAAGAGCTGCAGTGCGAGTGCAGGAAGGGCGGGGGCAGAGACAGGGGCAGACAAACATTCTTCTGATGCTGCTCCCAGAGCACACCCTGATTTTTTCCCCTGTGTCCCCAAAGTGCTGATGCCAGGCATGGCTGGCAGTGCCCAGCCGAGCACATGCCCAATGTCTGCAGGGCCTTTGGCATCCCTCCAAAGTGCCCTGGGCTCTCCCAGCCTTCCATCACGCAGGGGGTGAGTGTCGGTGTCCTCAGCAGCCCCATACCTCAGCGACAACCACTCCACTACTGCCCACAGCATCAGAACCCCATACCTGCCCTGCTCCAGAGCAGCACCTCCATCCCTACAGGAGCCAATTCCATCCCAACAGGCACCCAGAACCTGGAAAACACCAGCTAACATCCCAGGAGATCCATGTGCTGAAAAAACATGGTGCAGACCCATGTCCAGGCCCAATGCAAATTTAATTGAATGGGAATGAGATGTATTTTATGTCCTTAAAGCACATTAAGTGCTTGGAAGTTAATTGGTATTTAATTAGCATATATTAAGCACTTTAATAATACTCAAGGAAAAACAACGTGGCATTACAGATGCTTTGTCAAAAGTCACCCTGACAAGTGAAAGATAAATGTGCTGAATACAGCAGCAGCCAAACAGGGCAGCACTTGGGGCCGTGTCCCCTCCTGTCCCCCTCGCCTGGGGACCACGGGCAGCAGCAGCACTGCCCCAGGGCGACCTGCTGAGCCCCCCTCTCCTGCACCCACTGGGAGAGGTGCCTTGGAACCGGGGTGCAGCAGGGAGACAAGGTGAGGGACAGAGATGGGGTGCAGGATGGAGCTGGGGTGCAGGATGGAGCTGGGGTGCAGGATGGAGCTGGGGTGCAGGAGGGATCGGGGTGCAGGGATGGATCGGGGTGCAGGATGGATCGGGGTGCAGGAGGGATCGGGGTGCAGGAGGCCTCCCCGTGCAGAGGCAGCCGCAGCCAAGCGCGTTTCCTGCGGGGCCAAGGGGCCGAGCATCCTCTCGAAAGGGGAAGGTGGGAGCCTGTCACAGCCCAGTGGCCTCAGCCCCGCTCCCACAGATCTGCACCCCGAGCAGCGGCCGGGGCAGGTGGGGTCCCCGTGGTGACTCCCCACAGCACCAGCTCCCACCAGTACCCGCTCCCCGCAGGCCCCCTTTGGGGAAGAAGCAGTGATGCTGGTCCATGTTTGGTTTGGCATTTTTTGTGGTGTTGCCATGACAACCATCCCAGTGACATCTTCATGCTATTTGTCTCCTTCTGAGGGTTGCATCATTCTCCTTCCTGAGTGAGCAGCTGGCGGTTCCCCGGCTTACCTGGGGCCCACGGTGCCCCCGGGACCAGGGCCCCTCCCCAGCCCCCGGAGCTGCCCAGGCCAGGGGTGCAGCAACCCCCCCCACCTCCGAGGCAGTGATGCTCCAATCCTGTCATTCCCTCACTCCAGCACCTCTACAGCATTGTCCTTCTCTATGAGCACATCTTTGTGTCTGTGTCCCTGTGTGGGTCACCTCCCCGGCTGGGAAGTAGAAAACAAGCTGAAAATAGAGAGGTGACATTGGCAGGGCTCTGCCAACCCCACGGGCACAGGGGAAAGCTGGGAACTGCCCTGTCACAGCAGCTGAGAGGAGCTGCCTGCGGAGAGAGGAGGAAGCATCTGCCTCACCCGGGGGTTTCCTCCAGACCTTCCGACTGCGGGAGAGGGGGAACAGCCCGAGTCCAGCACACAGCTCCTGCCCTGGGGAACGTGCTATTGCCCCGCTGGGGGCAGCTGGGCCCTCTCCTACTCCTGCCTCCTCCTGCCCTCCAGCCCAATTCCTGGACAGGGGCCCCAGAGCCGGGCAGGGTGGGGGGCACAGCTCTGCCAGCACAGCCCCTGCCCAGGGCCAGCCCAGGGGCCCCTCCGAGCCGTGCTGGGAGGGGCTGGGAAAGCAACAGGCATTTCCAGGGTTAAAAGTTTGCAAAATTCGGAGTGTCTAAATCCAGGGAAGAGAGGGCTCCTGGCTGGGGCGGGGAGTACTCGCAGTGACACCCTTGTGCCAGTTCACCACCCAACAAGCCCCCGGGAAGGGGGGGGACGCGGTCCCAATGAACGCCCCGGGGGAGGCTGGGGAGGCCGCAGGATGAGTCAGGGCAGCGCTGCTGGAGGGGACGGATGCCCGGCTGACGTAAAGCTGCTGTGCTGGCTCCTCTCCCCCTGCCCACACAGCTCCAGCGCTTTCCTTCTGCCGACTCCTCCCGCCTCTGGCAGCATCCCCTCTGCCAAACAGCCCCCTCGGCCCCTGGCCCCCTCCTCTGGCAGGGGAGGGATGACCCCCCCTGAGCTCTGGGTGGGTGTTTAACTGCCCCTACCCCAGTCCTGCCAGAGGTGCCAGAGATGAGACTGTCCCCTAACTCCCTTCTGTCCCCCTCTGTGGGAGAGTCCCTGGGGCAGGTCAGGGCCAAGAGCCGCTTGGCAACATCCTGGACAACCTGAGTAGGGGCAGCAGTGCCCACCCAGAGGGCACAGGGCTCCCTGGCACCGCAGAGGCCCAGGGACACCCCTGGAGGATGCACACTGTGCACAGGTGATGCCGAGGGAGGCTGGGGCACCACAGGCACCACTGCTGCTCAGAGGGTGCTCGTGCTGAGCTGGTCTCATGGCAGAGCCCTGGCAACCCCAGGCTGGCTGTGGGGTTCCCATCCTCCCTTCAGCACCTGGGGAAGCATTGCTGGACCACAGGTGCCTGGGAGATGTGCAGGGACAGCAGGAAGGTGAGGAGGGAGCAGGAGCAGGGGGTTTCACACTGGCTGTGCTGAGCCGCACCCGCGGCAGGTCAGTGGCTACGGCGCGGAGAGGGCCCCGTGCCCGGCGTCACTGCAGGAGCAGGCGTGTGGTCCGGTCACCCATCAGGAGCCTTTGGGGAGGCAGAAGAGAGAGAAATCCGGGGTCAGTGTTTCTGCCATTGCAAGGGAGCAACAGGGACACAGCGACGGCAGCAGCTCAGCACCAGTCAGAGCTGGATTCACCACGCAAGACAAGGATGGAACAAACCCAGGGATTTGGACACAGGCTGGGTCTCTGCTGTCATCCTGTCCTCATGAGAAGGAGAGGGGAAAGGACTTTCCAGCCCTTGGACATCTTTCTGGAAAAGTGTGTGCTTGCAGTGTCAGTGCAGGGAGCAGAGCAGCAGCACAGGGGGTGCAGGGGGTCAGTCTGCACGGCCCCACTCCCCTACTGCCACAGGCACCACGTACCTCACCAGCACACCGACCAGGAGGGCAGCGACCATGGGCCCCACCCAGTAAACCCAGTGGTAGTCCCAGTAGTTTGCCACCACAGCTGGTCCAAAGGCTCGGGCAGGGTTCATGCAGGCTCCGGACACGCCGCCTCTGGAATGAGAACAGAGCAGCTGTGTCGTTGTGGTAGGACACGGGACCAGCACCGTCCCCTGGGCTCAGACCACCCTGGTGCCATCCCAGCACGGCTGCTTGGTGATAGGGATGATTTTCCATGGTAGCCCAGACTCGAGTGGCTGCTCAGCTGCCGCAGAGGGACCAGCCCAGCCCTGCAAGTGGCCCCTCCCCAGCACGGGTCTTCACTCCCATCATTGGCATGTTACTGGGGAAAATCCAGCATGAGGTAGAAGCACCAGTGCCAAGTTTGGGGCATCCCAGGAGTCAGGCTTTCAAACAGGGAAGGCTCCATGCCAGGCACAGGTTGCAGAGCAGGGGACAGGGATGGAGGTGATCAAAGAAAACTGCAAGGGATAAATATTTGCCAAGAGGTTTGTCCTGTGTGTAAACATGGGCTCGGGGTCCCACTACAGCAGGTGGGCACTGCCTTAGCCCAACACCCCGTTAACATTCCTAATTGCATGTGCTCATTATCCCATCACAGTGACACATGGAGAAAGCTGCAAGCTTGGCAGCACTTCCAGCAGCCGCGGGGACATGAGGGACATAAACCCTCTCCTGTTTGCTCAGGGCTTCCTACAGCAAACACAGCCCAGGAGGGCCTGGGGTTATCACCCACCACTGGCGCTTGTGAGGGCTGCGCCAGCGCCGGTGCCACGCGCCGGGATGAGCTGACAGACACCCCTGTGCCTGGCCAGGCTGCACACAGCAGCTCTCCCAAAACTGCCTGGGCACTCAGTGGGCTCATTTGACTCCTTCCTGGTGTGCTCAGCTTGTCTCAGTTTCCCTGGACAGCGGGGCCTGTGCTGTGCTGCATGAGGGCATGTCCCACCCCACCCCACCCCATCCCACCGCAGACGCTCTCCTCCCTGGTGCACAGTGCAGCTGGCCGAGGCGGGAGCAGGGCAGCCGACTGCGGGGGTTTAGAGCTGCCCCTGGGGCTCTGAGCACCAGCTCCATCCCCACAGCCCATGGTCCCACCCTGACCCCCTGCCTGGTGACATCAGCTGCTGGAGCGATGGCACTGGATGGCACCGTCTGCCCAGCAGGAACGGGCACAGGACTCAGGAGCTCACCCTGCCAGGATGTCAACCATCACGGTGAAGCCGATGCAGAACGGTGCCAGGGGGGTCTTGGTCTTCCCGTTGACGGCGCCCATGCAGACCACCAGGACCAGGAAGGTGGTCATGACGACCTCCCCCACGAGGACAGCAGGGATCTGCTCGTCGGCCGTGATGCCACTGAAGGCTCCCCCGCTGGCATTCGCGTAGCGCTCGCTCGGTGCCACGGCCTGTGTGGGGGGAGCCCGTTGGTGCCCTCCACGCTCCATATTGAGGCTTTACCGGGCATATGTGCTCACTGTGAGGGCAGCGTGGGCGGGCGGGAGGGTTAAAGAGGAGCTAAACTCAGCACTTGCCTCCTGAAAGCCAGCCTGGCAAACATCAACTCAGCGGCCAAGGCTCTTGTGTCTCCTGGGATAACGAGCCAGGTACCGCTCTACCGGCGGGATGAGCCTCTCCCAGTCACCCAGGGGGGTGTGGTGGCCAAAGCACTCGGTGCAGGTGGGTGCTGGCTGCCAGGATGGTGGGCATGGGCAGCACCAAACCTAAACTGACCTTATGGTGCAGTGCTGGAGGTACAGGGCAGGGAAACGCTGTGTGTGAACATGGCAGGGGCTGCAGGGGGACCGTGTGTCCTTCTGTGCCTCGTTAGTGTAGCACAGCAAACCTCTGGAGAACGCATGGAGCTATTAATTAGTTAATTAGCCTGGCCTTAGAGCCCGGGGCCACAGCGGGCTGGGATGGTCGGGCCAGCTCTGTCAGAGCAGGGGGAGTCCCTGTGTCCCAGCCCTGGGTGGAGAGGACCCCCGGTGTCCATACCTTTGCCAGGCCGGCTCCTATCATCCCCCCGCAGAGCTGGGAGACCCAGTAAGGGATGAGCATCGTCATGTTCAGTCCCCCCACCAGCCACACGCCCAGGGACACGGCAGGGTTGAAGTGGCCTCCACTGCAAAGGAGAGAGGAGCATCAGCAAGGGTTCCTTCCCAGCACAGGCTTTCCTCTCCAGGGCTCACCATGGGCTGGAGCCACAAATGCTTTTCCAGTCCTGTCGTGGGAAGGTGCTACATGCTCCAGAAGGGCAGAATCCAGCTGTTTCCTCCCTCTGCAGTGACTGCTCCAAAGCAGCAGCATTGTCAGGCTGGAGACCCAACCCGTCCTGCAGTGCTGGCAGGGGCAGTTTGAGGGATGGGTTTGAGGATGGGACTCTGGAGACCCCCAGGTGCTTCCAGGAGCTGCTGCAGCACTGGCAGAGCAGGTGTGAGGAGAAGGGTTCTCTCTCAGAGCTGCAGGAGCGCACTGGGGGGCTGGTACCCAGCCTGGAAGGTCACACATCCCCAGGGAGGCAGGGACAGAGCAGGGCTGTCAGCCCGGGCACCTCAGTACCAGACCTAAATCATTCATCTTGAAGACCACAAGCAAGACAGACTCAGAGACCCTCTAATTAAAGCAGATTATCATGAGACACGTGCTAACAAGCAGGTTTCATAACCAATCAGCCCTGATAATTGCTGGTGAGGAATGAGTCAGAGTGTCTGGGAACTATAATAACACCTCATTCCTCAGCTGGAATTAAGACTCATCACATGAGCAAGGCACTGTGTTGTAGCAATGCTTCAGCTGGATGGGGCTTGAGCTGTGAACACCCCCAGAAAAGGAGGGAGCCTGGGGCCTGAAGGAGGACCTGGCTGCAAACAAACCCCAGCCAGAGCTCTCACCTGCCTGGCACGGCTGGCATCCTGGCATGGACCCCCATCCTGAGCCAGGACCCTCTCCAGCCTCTCTGGGCACAACTCTTCCCCATGAGGGTGGGGAGGCCCTGGCACAGGTTGCCCAGAGAAGCTGTGGCTGCCCCATCCCTGGAAGTGTCCAAGGCCAGGCTGGACGGGGCTTGGAGCAGCCTGGGACAGTGGAAGGTGTCCCTGCCCATGGCAGGGGGTGGCACTGGACGGGCTTTGAGGTCCCTTCCAACACAAACCAGTCTGGGATTCTGTGTGAACCTGACTTTAGGTTTAAACATCTCCCTGTGCAGGACACTGAGATGGCTCCTCTTGGCTTCAGAGCTGATGGAGGACCCCCAGGACCCTTCTGCAGCCCCTCACCATAAAGCTCCCCTGTCCTGCTTCCCTGGTTCCACCAGGCCCAGGGCTTGGGGTGCAGCGGGGTCTGACTCGGCTCTGCCAGCACAGGCACCGCAGGGTCACCGAGTCCTCACTGCACCAACCTCTCCCGGGGCCTTTCCCGGCTGATCAGGCACTGAGAAATGATCAAGTAGCTTGCTCTGGACTCCAGGGCTCGCCCATGACCCCAGCCAGGACAGCCAGGGCAGCCTGCAGCCATCCCATGCCTGGGATGTGCAGAGCTGACACCAGGGAAGGGAACAAAACTCCACAGGGACTGTTTCAGCTTCTTCCTTGAGGATAAATCTGTATCTTAGCACCAGACAACACCTTTTAAAATGAGCAGGTTTGTCTAAATGTTGCTTTTGGGGAATTGAAGCCACTTGTAAATGGGATCTAAATCTTTCACCTGAAGATATACACTTTAGTAGCACACTTGGGTCAAAATGTTTTGCTCTGACATCCTTGTGAAAGGAATTGTCTCAGCTTTCCAGAGAATCAGAGAATCATAGAATGGGTTGTGTTGGAAAGGACCTTACATATCTTCTAGTTCCAACCCCCAGAAGAGGATGTTTCTACTTCAGCTTTGACAGTTTTTATTAAAAGGGGCTAAGAATTAAAATGGTCAGTGGAAAGCCAGGTGAACCCCCCCAAACCCACAGCATTACGGGTGCCACCAAAGATGCCGCCACCACCACCGCCACCACCACCCCCCAGCACCAAGCAGCCACGCCACTGACCAGGGGCTCGATGGCAGGGCAGGGGCGCTCAGGCACCGAGATCTGGGCAGGGAGGGTCCCAAAGGCGGTGTGTGGCAGCCACCAGCATCCCCCACACGTGGAGCTGTGCGGGCGCTGCAGCAGGGCGTGTGCCCCCCTTACCTGATGTCCCCCAGGACGGCGACGGCGGTGCCCAGGGCCAGCCCGTGTGCCAGGGCGGGCTGCAGCCGCCCCGTGTGCCCCGCGTCCTCCACCACGGCCAGGACGCCGGTGAAGATGAAGAGGGCAGTGCCCAGCAGCTCGGCCAGGCACGGCTGCACGTGGCGCTCGTACCAGGGCGGCCGCCAGGCCTTGGCCTTGACCTCCATGTCCAGCAGCTCCCGCCCCGGGCGGGCACCGCGCTCGGCACTGGCCATGAGCCGGGGCACGGCAGGGGCTCGGGCCGGGGGCTGCTGCAGGGCACAGCCTTGAGGCAGCGGATCTACAGGACCGAGGGCCTTGGGACAGGGCCAAGGATCCCACTTTTCCTGCCACGAGGCTGGCAGGCTCGCCCTGACCTCTGTGAACAGGCAGCGCAGGGGAGGCTCTAAAATATGGATTGGATTTGCATTGCTAAGAAAAAAAAAGAAGAGGGGCAATAAAAGCTGTTGGGCCGGCCCCCAGGGATATAAAAACTGTTATCACTGCCAAGCCTTGGTTCAGGGCTTGGGGGGTTTTTCCCCTTGGATTTCTTTTTTTTTTCAGTTTAAGGATTTTCTGCCAAGATTCAGGATGTGATTCCTTTCTTGCAGAGACCCTGAGTGCTGGCACCTGTGTGCAGCCCAGCTGGCCTCCTCACCTGTTTGTGCTGCCAAGAGGCAGCACCTGCCAGAAGGGCCATGGCATCGGGCACACGGATCCGGCAGCACTCTGGGAAATGGCTGGTGCAGCTATCCCAGAATCACAGACTGGTTTGGGTGGAAAGGGACGTTTAAGAAACAGTTCCAACCCCCTGCCATGGGCAGGGACACTTTCCACTAGCCCAGGCTGCTCCAAGCCCCGTCCAACCTGGCCTTGGACACTTCCAGGGATGGGGCAGCCACAGCTTCTCTGGGCAACCTGTGCCAGGGCCTGCCCACCCTCTGAGTAAAAATCATCAGTCAAAGTTTCCCTAAACCTCAGCCCACATCCTGCCCAGAACTCCCAAAGCTGGGGCCTGTATCCCTCTTGCACTGCTCTCAAATAAAAGATGCTGGCAAGGGGGCCAAGGGATCCACCAGCAGCTCTGAAAATTGGCACTGATCATAACACTTAAACCCTCCCTAAATCCTCCTCACCCCAGCAGGGATCACTGCCTGGAATGCCAGATTCAGCCAGGGCAGAGGGAATAAGGGGACAACTGAGAGGCTGCAGCCTTGGAACCACTGTCCCACAACGCTCAGCTCCCAGCACAACCAATTCTGTTGGGAGGGATTTTAACTTGGGCAGAAGGAATCCAGATTTCAATTATTTTTGGGGTATTAATTATAAGATTAATATCACACATGTGCAGTGATGGGCACAGCTGACACTGCCCGAGCGATGCCAGTGCAGGTCCCTGCAGTGCAGCTCACCTGGAGCAGCAGCAATGTGCCCACCATCCAGGCAGGGATCAGTCCAGCCCCCCAGGGTGTCCCTGCCCTGTGTCACTGCCTTGAGCAATCGCCTGCAACGTCCCATGTTTGTGGTGGGTGATTAAGGATTGCGGTTTATAGAGATCTTTTCTCTCGTAAGCAGGGTAAAGAACGCCAGGGATGGTTTATGATGTTGTCACAAGGCACTGGGATGGGAAGGAAATTTCCACTTGCCTGTCTCTGTTGCTGGCCACACCACAGACGAGTCAGGCCAGAGCACCCCTGTCCAGGCACCTCTAAACGAGCCTCCATCAAACCATTTCCCCTCCCAAGAACTGGGTTCCTACAGACGAAAGCTCTTGGCACCATGTGATAGAAACCACTGGGATGGGGAAGTGAGGGCTGACTTTGGCTGGTCTTTGGGTCCTGCGAACCCTCTGCATGGACCTGTGGAACAGGTCGCTGGGTCCACGTCCATGCTCTGTCTCCCAACAGAGTGGTGGCTTTGGAGCACTGGAAGGTCACGACCCAAAAGCAAGGATTAACCCTGTGTCCTTGGCTTTTAAACATTTACCATTCCTGAGGGAGTGGGGATGTTTGCCTGAGCCTTCCAGAGGAAATGCTCCACGTTCAGGCAACGAAATAATTAATTATTACTGAGCACAGGCCTGCAACAGGACAAAACAAAGGAGCAGGCTTGAGGGAATGTGTTTTCCCTGGTGTTAGGGGCTCCAGCCATGTGGTTCTGCACCCAGAGCCAGCCAGTGCTGCCCAGGCATCCCGTGGCTGCCATGTGGGACTGATGTAAAATCCTTGGAGAAAGCAGCCTGGGAAATTTCAGTGCTGTGCAAAGCCCTGACCGATTTGTTTTGGAAGATTAGGGAGAGGGAAGATTTTTTTGCAGGGCCATGGCTGATGTGCCACTAACCCAAGAGCCCAGGGAACGCTGCTCTTCCCTAACTACTGCTGGGCACGAGGATGGCTCCCGCACTCCCGGCACTTACAGCTCCTGAGCATAACACGTTTTCCAGAATATCTCACACAAGTGCCTGCTACAGTACAAGGCCAGGTTGGACGGGGCTTGGAGCATCCTGGGCTAGTGGAAGGTGTCCCTGCCCATGGCAGAGGGTGGAACAGGATAACTTTTAAGGTCCCTTCCAACCCAAACCATGCTGGGATTCTACACCTCAACCCAGCCATCGTCCTGTGTTCTCCTGAGCAGAGGCTGCCCCAGCACCTGCCTTGTGTTTAGAGGTGCCACAAACATATAAAGACAACAGCCCTACTCTGAGCAGCCTTTGCCCCTCACAGAGATGAAATCCTTGGCACTAAGGTTTGCTTGATAAGCTACATGGAAACTCTGCCCGTGGGAAAAGGCGTGGGGATGGGAACAGATAAATCTGTTCATATTAACACTTATTTTTGTCCTTGTTTGGGCTTGCACCGATTTGTTAAATAAGTGACAACAGCAACTGTGTCAATTAGAACAGGAAACGGTGTTACCAAAGAAGCCCCAGCTTCCAAAAACCCTTTTTAGGAATCACAGAGAACATTCCCCACATCCATCTACCTCAGCAGAAAAGTCAGAATACCCCTATTTTATCCACCCCCTGTGTTTCATTCTGTTTCCCTTTGTTCCACTGTGCAGATCTGCCACCTTTCCTTTGCTTTTCCATCCAATCCAAAGTACCCAAACTAGGGTTTGTATAGAAAAGCAGATTTGGGGATTGGAACTGGATGATCCTTAAGGTCCCTTCCAATGCAAACCATTCTGGGATTCTAAACCCAAACCACTAAAAATGCAAAAAGCACATAAGCGGACTCTTAAGGACATGATCAAGTACCACTAACAGCTAATCACAGAATCATGGAACCCCAGAATTATTTGGGTTGGAAGGGACCTCAAAGCTCACCCAGTCCCACCCCCTGCCATGGGCAGGGACACCTTCCACTAGCCCAGGTTGCTCCAAGCCCCATCCAACCTTGGCCTTGGACACTTCCAGGGATGGGGCAGCCACAGCTTCTCTGGGCAACTTGCTCTCTGTGGATCAGTGCTGGTGCATTTTAAGGGCCTGAATTCTGCCTAGATTGCTATGAAAAAGTTGTCATGAAGAATTTTGGTGCTGCAGAACATGGAGCTGCAAGGAAAGACCCCAGCAGAGCCAGCATCAGGGTCAGCTCTTTCAAAGAGCCATAAAGAAGCAAAAGCAATTCCTTTAACACTGCCTTATCTTTCCACATTTATCTTGGAGAAGGATAATCCCCAGGATTACTCAACTGGGGCTGAACAAGAACTCGCAGGATGATTCGCAGCTCGTTGCTGTAGCACAGGTGAGGTGATCTCTGCCCCTCCAGAGAGCCCCATTGTGTAAGAGTTTTCCTTCCAACCGCTACCGAAACGCTCCAGCGCAGATGGAAATTTCCAAGGATTCTTAACACAGACTTACCCCCGTCTGCTGGAAAACAGGGACAGATTTGGGTCAGTTCTGCATGCACAGACTGGTTTCTGAAGAGGGAAAATAACCAGTAGGCTGGGGCCACACTTAGACCCTAATTCCGGGATTGAACATTCTTAGTTCTGGTATTTAGTGTTAAAATCCACCAAGCTCTCGCAGAAGGGACGGATGGTCCCAGTCCCACACACACCTGCACATCTTCCCTGCAATGACCTGGCCCCCGTTTCCCCTGCCTGTCCCATCAGCCCGATGACGACGGAGCATTTCCATCCTCAGTAACCACATTTCCTGTGCCCCAGCAGCACAGAGACTTGAAAACTCGTGTCAGCTCAAAATAAGGAGCTGGAACTCTGCAGAGGGGCAGAAATGCTGGGCACTGAGCTAACAAGTGCTTTTCATTCACTACTGGGTAATCCCAGTAAGGAAGTAAATAATTTAATTTCCTAGCAGGTAACTTCTCCTATCCATCTTTTAAGAGTGAGCAGGTGATGCTCGGGCAGGTAACGTGGGTGGAACACAGATACGTGGCTGGGCCTTGGACTGAGCAAGGACCAACATCCAGGACTCGGCCTGGACAGACAGGATTGCGTGCTACCTGTGGGAACAGCCTGTGACAGGCAGGGTCCACGTGCCATGACTCCCTCACTTTGCCATGGCAACTGGACTCAGCATCCTCCTGTGCAAAGCTTCCCAGCCACAGGCTGGGGGAGGAGAGAGGACTGACAGCACCCGAGAACAGGCAGCTGGGCTGGAACAGGAGGGAGAGGCAGAGATCCATGGACAGCTCCAGGGAGCCCCAACAGCCACACACAGCGCAGGAAGCAGCAGCAGAAGACAGAGGCCACCTCTCCTGGCTGGAAAACCTTCCTCAGCCTTCCTCAACCAGCAGCTCCCAGCAAAGAAGCACTGTTTCAGCAGCACCTGGCACCTCCACAGCCAAATATTCCCTGGACAGTGGTGAAAGTTTTATTTATCTCTTTCAGTCAGAGGAACCCTGGGCGCTGGGCTGCCCACATCGTCCTCCCCACACAGCTCCCAGGGAGCCACAGACTCCTTTGATCCTGCTGTAACCCTGAAGCACAAGGTGACCCACTTTCCTCACCACTGTTGGCAACTGAGATAGGAGAGACTCTGGAAGAGCTTTTGCAGGAATGATTTCCCTTCTCCTAGCTGGATGCTGTTCAGCTCAACAGCTGGAAATGGAAAGTCAGACTCACCCAGTCAAAGGGTGTTTTCATCCCATGGCACAGCTCTGCTCCTGTGCCTCATTGTCCAGTGCTTCCCTTGGATGAACAACCAATACAGGGACTTAAAAGAGAAGTGGATGAGCAGAAATTCCTCCAATATCTAATCCAAGCCCATCTTCTTTCAGTTTAAGGCTGTTTCCCCTTATCCTACCACCACACTAAACCTTCCTGTTTACTGCTTCTGTTCCTCTGAAATTGTGACTGTAACTTTTAAGAACTGTTTCCCTGTTTTTTCCTGGTATCTCAATACCATCCATCCCTTCATCTCCAGGTCCACATCAATCTTTTCCAAAGTGTTCACACAACAGAGAGTCACACACAGCACAAAAATGGTGGCGTATCACAGAACCCTGGAACGGTTTTGGGTTGGAAGGGACCTTAGAGATCATCCAGTCCCACCCCCTGCCACGGGCAAGGACATCTTCCCCTATCCCAGGTGGCTCCAAGCCCCATCCAACCTGGCCTTGGACACTTCCAGGGGTGGGGCAGCCACAGCTGCTCTGGACCTGCCTGCAACTGCTTTAAAGAAATACTCCTGGTGAGGCATTTGGTGAGAAGAAACTTATATTCACTTAACCAGATATAAACAGGTAATTTTTAGAAAGACAGGAGACAAATTATAAATACTAAACATTTATTATTTTTCTCATAGGAAGGTTGCAAGATTCAATTTCAAACAACAGGATGAGGGCTTTCATTACTCTTGGAATTTTGTTTTGCTTCTTTTAAGGGGAAAGAAGAAACTGGTATAAAGATACTACTAGAAGCAGTGCAAATTGAGATTAATTTCTTTCTCACTTTCACAATCCCAGTGCTGAACTGCCAAGCTAAGCCTTTCCCACTTAAATAACATCTACTTTCCAGTTTTTTGTACACCACTGTACAAAATCAGGACTCCCCTTCTCCTTTACCCTTCCCCTACAACACCACCCAGCACAGTCACAGCCTGGAGAAGCCAACATGGTGACGCTTCATCAAAATTAGACCTGAGGAGAATGAAAATGAACCAAATTGCACCTTCCTGATCAGCCATGCACAGTGCAGGTACCCAGTGATGCAGCTCTCCAGCGTTGCTTCTCCACCTTCCTGTCACAAATACATGTTACACATCCACAAAAAGACAAAGGAGGGAAACCGAAGAACCCAAGAACACTTTACTTTCAGTTTTAAACTAAGGAAGGCAAGCTTTAGACAGGAATTACTGACACCTTGTGAAAGTCCACCATTAGATATCTGGGAATGGAAGGCAAGCCTTGCCTCATAACAATTGCTCACAAAAAAATGTTCCTTGAAACCACCCAAAGCCACCAGGACAGTTCCCTGCACTGTCACATGGACACAGACTGGGGTTGGCACATGCAAAGTCCATATTTCTGCATCCTGGCCCAAGCCAAGGCAGTCACTGGGGTCCCTGGGCTCCCTTCCCTCCAGCCAGACCCTCAGAAGTCGATGTTTGCCAGACCTGTGTGAAGAGAAAGAGGGATTAGGGAGGAAAAACAAGTGTTTATTCTTATCCTACCAGTCCTTCACCACTGTTATGACAGTCAGGCACAGGAAGAAGGATGCTTTGAGTATTACTTAATTTTTTCAAACTTAAATGTAAAGGATTTGGTGGGAGGAAATCAGGAAACAGGTTGACCTTTACCTTTTTTAACCCTTTTTTGATTGTGATGAAGCAATTAATGTGAATAAGCTCATCTGCAGGAGTTGTTCATGGCAGAAGGAACAACACAGAATGTTCATGAACCTCAGATTCTGCCCGTGAAATTAAAAAGAGAAATCTGGGGAAAGTACCCTTAATGAGGGCAGTCAATTCACATGGATTTGAACCCCCCTGCTTTAGATTAAAGCGTGTCCATGCCATGTCCAAAGGCCCATTGGACATCTGATTATCTCCTTTGAGATTTGTCTTTTTTAACTTCTAAGATAACCCTGCACCACTCAACCTCAGTCTCCAAAATTGTCCTCAGTCTTTCTCTAATCACAGCAAAAAATAATGCTGAGATCCCAAAACAGTAGTTACTATGAATATTTTGCCCTTGGCTCCTCTAGAAATACCTGGTGTATTACAGCCATCACTTTTTAGCCCTAAGAAATGAAATGGCAAACATTGATTTTTGAGCTCGGGACTACGGAGGCTGGAGGATTCAGGAGACCAACACCACAAGGCAGCAGCTCTGCTACGGCAGCAGCAACAGGGTGTTGAAGATCTCCTTTCAGCAGCTGGATCAGATGCTTTGCTGCTCAGAGATCACAGCTATTCTCATTTGCTAAGGAACAGTCAGTAGAATCTTGGATGCTCTGTCAGAAGCAAAGGGAAGAGAAGGAGAAGGGGAGGAAATGATATAAACCGGCAGGCAGAGATTTTCTGGAAAGACTGAAGTCCCTGAAATTGCAGAGAGAACTCAGGACAAACTGTGCCTAGAACAGAGTTGTCTATAATTTGGACAAATAAAGGCTGTAGCCATCCATCCTTCACCCAAACAACAGTTCTCCTGATTTTATTATTTGTTAAGCAGCAGCAACATAGAAATTCTACAGAAAGCATAAATCAAGTCTCTTCATTTCAAAGAAATCCCAATCTAGGAGAGAGAGAATTTTAAGACCAAAAGGAACATTTAAAAGAGTTAATTTCAGAGGGAATTTTCTTTCCCCAGGAGAAAGCGGTGTGGAAAACTCCAGTGTCAGATGGTTGTAAATGGGGACAGTGCAGAAGAAGCCTGGGATAAGTAATACAAATTTATCTTTGTGTTGTCAGGACACTGTGATTTCATATACTGTGTGTCCATATGGCACTTCCCATGCATAGGATTTGTAAACTTTCAATTAGCACTGATAGGATAAAGCAGGCAGTTATTTAAAGTAACCCATACGGCATCTTCTGGTGGAAAAACTCCAACTCTCCTCTACTGGATAGGCTTCCAACTTGGATGCCCATAAACCCTCCAAAGGCTGTGGAGAAGCAATCACCAGCTGGGAGGTGCTCCCAGCCCCAAGGACAGAGCAGCAGAGCCCATGCCTGGGACAGGGTGTCTCTACCTGCACCTGGTGTAACATCCCAATCCCGGTCCTTCCACACAAAATTTCCATGGGAAGGATCACTCCTACGTGTTGGAGAACATTACCCAGGTTGCTGCTGTCCTTTGAAGCCCAGCAGATGCAGTAGTGCTGCATTAGTTGTTCAAACAGTTCCTTTTCATCCAGGAATTCAAGTGCTTCTATTCTGTAAGAACAAAGTAAAAATTGGGATTCGAGCTGGAGTCTCAGTAGAGTCTTTAATAAACTCTTCACCCCACAGGAGTGAAAACTCTAGCCAGTAAGGCAGTTACCTTTCCAGGTGTTTGTCCATGGTGCCACCACTGCCCCCACCCCTGCTGGCCACGTATGAAACAGGTGACCCACGGGATGTTTTCAACTTCTCATTCCTGGACTATTATTTCTTATTAGTCTGTGCTACATATTTCACGTTCCAGGACCAATCTGTGTAACTTCTCACAAATACCAGCATTTGTCTTCCAACCCCTTTTTCTGCAGATACCTGGTCTTGCAGGCCCCCAGCAGCCACAACAGTGCAGCTTAATAGAGATTTATCCTGACCAGGGCATGGCAGTGAACAGCTGAAGTCTGCATTTTCCCCAGAGAATCACAAGTCCATGCCTTGGGAGAGTGATGAGTGCACCAGTGCAGCTCCCAGCAGCTCTCCCACACGAGCCCATGATGAAACACAAACTAAATGGAATAAAAGAAGACCTGAGGATTTGTTTTCCCTAAAATGGGTCCCACCTAGTGTTCCTAAAGGAAGGTCTTTAAATGTTTTTCCCCAAATGGGAGATTTTCTGCCAAGCTGTGCCTGCTTTACAAAGCTTAACCTGGCCCATTCCTCTCTCCCTCCAGACTACTTGAATATCAGTGTTTATTTTCCATGCTAAATATTTGGAAGAGCTGCTACTGAGGATCAAAAGAAGTTGAGGGGCAAAAGTTCCAAAATACACTCCCAGATGTAAGTGCTGCAGAAGAACACTTTTGCAAAGACTTTCATAAATAAAAAGCATTATTTGCCTCATTAATACTGAAGGACAGAGTTTACATAACCTATTTCCTGGCATTTGGAACAAGTGGAAGGAGCTGAACAGATCTAAGGTAGTCAAAAATGCTGCAAGGAAAGCACAGGCTCTGTGCCTCCACCAGTGCCATATGGCACCACCACACACCACCGTTCCTATTTAAACTACCTCTGATTTCCACCCTCACCTGTTCAGTTCCAGGGTTTGAGAAACCCCCATATGTGACTGTTTGGACCAAGGTAACTTGCTCAGCTAATTCCAACTGTAGTTAAATGACTCACAGCAACTCATATTTCATATTATATCCGTAAGAAGTTACTCCTTAAAAAGTTTCATGTTTTTTAGTATTTCTTCAATGCAAAAAAATTAACAAAATCCATGAAAATTACTGACTGTTAAACAGCCTTTAGTTACCCTCTCTGTGCTCTAAGCTCTGCAGACCCAGCAGTTTCCCTCATGAAGATGATTTCAATGTGTTTTGATTTAGCCCCAGCCAAAATGTCCACAAGGAACATCTCAGGGACTGCAAAAACTCAACACAGCATTTCTGTGGCACCTTTTGTCTGCAAACTCCTGTCACGAGATGTTTTATGTTGCACCCAAATAAAACGTCCCCACAGCCAGTGGATCATTAATGCTGCTCCAGGCATCATCCTTCAGGCTCTGCAGAGCTTCACACTCAGACACAGCAGCATGTGCCTGCAGCCTCCTCTGTTAGACCAGGGAACCAATCCCATGCTACACACTGATGGCAACAGCCTTGGAAATGGCATCTGAAGATGACTTCTGGTTCCAAAATTAATACCTTTTGACATCAGCCTGTGGCAAAAAGCTGTACACCTTCATCATATCGATGGCACGTGCAGTTTCCCAGCCATTCAACAGCAGACGTTCCCTCTGTAACAGACACAGAGGCAGCACAGCTTTGAGGACTCCAGGAAAAAATACCTGAGGGCAGTTTCTCCCCGCAAGGATTTTGTAGGGCAGCTGCTTGACCTGTTCTCTGAGGAGCTCAAAGTGTTTCCTAAGCATGTGCTGCTGATGTCTGTGCAGAGAGGGCAGTGGGGCAGGCAGGGCCGGGCTCTGATCTACTGCAGCTTTTGGACAACTACTGACACGCAGGGTATCAAAGAGAGGGCTCCAGGGTGACCCAACTGCAGCCTTCCAGCACCTGAAGGAGCCAACAAGGAAGATGGAGAGACACTATTTACAAGGGCCTGGAGTGACAGGACAAGGGGGAATGGCTTCAAACTGACAGGGAATAGGTTTAGATGGGATATTAGGAAGAAATTCTTCCCTGTGAGGGTGGGGAGGCCCTGGCACAGGTTGCCCAGAGAAGCTGTGGCTGCCCCATCCCTGGAAGTGTCCAAGGCCAGGTTGGACAGGGCTTGGAGCAACCTGGGCTAGTGGAAGGTGTCCCTGCTGATGGCAGGGGGTGGAGCTGCTCCAACAGGGCACAAACAGACAGAATGTGCAGATGGATTAATTAATGTTAATATCACAGCCACCCAGAGCTCTGCCCCTCTCACCTGGGAGTCCAAGGACCTGCAGACCTCCACCCCAGCCAGGTTGCACTGTCGCCTCTGCAGGTTCTCAATCATGATCTGTCCGAACCGGTCCGTCATGTTCACCTCAGGTAGAGAAGGAGACAAAAGAGTTCCCCCTTCCGCACACAACGTGACCGTGGGGAAAAGCAGTAACCTGGTTAAACTCTTGGATTGCCTATGTCACAAAATGTACAGGACAACAGCAAAGTGAGTGGCACATCCTTACACCAGGTCTCATCCCCACTGCCACCATCTCCTCAGCTCCCTCCGTCACGACCTCAGCGCACTGTCTCGGTGGCAGTGCCCAGCCCTGACAGACACAGGGACTGACACGAAAACCCATCTGCTTTAAGCTCTCAGCAACTTGGTTCATTCTCCAGCAGTGATTTACAGCTTGGAAGATCCTGTTACTAATTCCTGGAGCCACCTAGTTCCCCTGAGGCAGCGCTTAACTTCCCCTGAGAGAAGCAGAGTTCATGCTGATGTGATTTTTGCTCCACTTTGCCAAAGAACAGAGAGGTAATTATGTAATGTTATACACTCAGAGCCAGCACTCAGCATCATTTCTTTTTCCTCTGTCTTAGCTAAACCAATATTCTATGGTTTTCTCCACACATGGATTAAGTCTCAATTATTTTGCTTCAGCATAGCCCAGAAATTGTCTTTCAGAATAGCTGTGTGTTCTTTCTAACGAGCTAACCAAGCTACAAGTTAAAACACATTAGTACAGAAACTCAGCAGAAACTGCTGTCTCTACAAAAGGACACGGCCCACTCTCATTTCACAACAACTCCTACCTTGGAGAGCAATTTTTATGACAACAATGCAGGTCTGAAAATGCCATTTTGGTTTTACCTGCTCATAATTGATAACCATGGCCACGGGAAAGGTGCTTGCTGCCCACTTGAGCAGGTTTGCAGACTGCTGGGGGGTCATGTAAACCAGCACACACTCTGCCACCAGCAGTGTCGGCAAACTGCAAAACAAAACCAAACCACAGAACTATTTCCAGCAGAAGAACAAGAAAAATCTGTAAAGAATTGTTAGTGAGCAGTCATTTCATGTCTTGAAAGAGCTACATTTTTTATGAACTAGACACTGAAGTTTGAATGAAATCTCTTCATCGAGTTGACTAGAACTAGGCTTTCTGGCAGCTGATGAATTAATTAACCCCAGGAGACTTCTGTGGTTACAAACCAGAGATTTTGGGAAACAAGCTCCTCTAAGTCAGCCCTGAACACACAGTAACGTGCATTCGCAAAGTCTTCTCTTATAGCAGGAACTGAGGAGTCTATTAAAATTCCCCTCGCAGAAGAACTGTACACAATCCACGCTCTTCTAGAGATCAGTAAAATCAGGAATAAATTACAGAATGAAAAAAGTTTTCTCTTTACAAAAGTTGTAAGAATTTTAATTAGTCAAATTTGTTCAGTATCTGTAAAATACTCTTCACATATTATTATCTAACGAAATGCAATCTATAGTTTGCACGTTGCCTCTTCCCCCTCCATCCACAAACCAACAAAAATAGACATCTACGCGAGTGATTTTCTTCAGAATTATTGAGTTGGCTTTTAATTGCTAGAATGAAAGGGAAAAAAAAGTCACTAGAAGCAGGAGAAATTCCACAAGGAGCAGCGATGTAGGCAAGCAAGGCAACATTTCAGAAGATGGAAGTGTAAAGAATTAAATGGCAATTTGATGCATTCTGCTTCCCCATATGCTCTCTCCCACCCAGCCAGATCCCTGCTATTTATATAGCTCAGATTTGAAAGGTCTGTCCATCATCCACTCAGAAACTTAACTCCTGCCCCCTCCAAAGCCTCATGTTGAACAGTAAAACCCCAGAGAGGAGCTTCCAGACTCGGGGCCATGGCAATCCCTCCACCCAAAGGTTTAGGGAACCACAGGGGTTCAAGTGGAGGCCACAAAAAATTACAGAGATAAAACTGTGCAGTCACAGAATCCCAGAATGGTTTGGGTTGGAAGGGGCCTTCAAGCCCATCCAGTGCCACCCCCTGCCACGGGCAGGGACACCTCCCACTGGATCAGGTTGCTCTAAGCCCCACCCAACCTGGGCTTCCACAAGCCCTCATTAAAAAAGAAAAATCAATTTAAAAAAAAATACAATCTTACTGTATATCCAAGTTGTGTTTCTTTAGCTTTTCCTCCAGATCTGAGGAGAAACGGAGATCTGCTCCTACAATGGAATATCGACTGGAGTCAAGGCTGTGGGAATCTGCAAGGTGAATATTTGGAGAGACTAAGGTTACAAATAGGAGGGATGCTGAGATTATGAATTGAAAAAAAAACAAAACCAACACAAGAATACATGAATTGGAAGCCAAAGTTTGGTCTGTTATACCTAACTATGAACAGCAAACTCTTCTTTTTAAAACGTTAATTTCCCTTATACTTGTGGTTTACAGTGATATATCACCACCAGACCCTCCAACAAGCCTACTCTTTCCCTCTGAAGCCACTGTGATGCAGACAGGTTATCCCAGCCGTTACCATGGTTCCCAGGAATGCAGAGAGAAGAAAAATGTGAAGATTAAAGGCAGGATTTTCATCATGTTTGTAGAGTCTTTTCAGATGACCTAATGTATGTACATAGAACTACATAAAAGTACATCCATTTCTAAAAACCGGAGTTAAGAGTAACATATTTCAAATATTAACAACAGATTGCAGCCACATAAAATATTTATTTTCATTGTTATAGAATGTATATGGGGATCAGACACAGATTTGGGGCCAAAAAAGTGTTACAATTTATCCTTTCGGTCTGATTTAGTGATGGTATTTAAGCAGAGTCAAATCAGAGAAGGTATTCTGAGAAACAAATATTCCCCAGGGATACAACAGGCAGCACATTCCTGGAAGTGCTTTCCAGCACGGAGGAGGAACAAATTCCAGAGGCAAAGGACATTTTGCCATCCTGGCACAGCTGAGGAACCAGCAGAAGTGGAGCCTCTTGCTAAAAAGCATTCTGACAGCCCTTTGCAGTCAATCCACCCCGGCGAGCCCAGGGCCACAGAAAGCACTTTACATGGGCACCATCAAACCCACTCAGAGTCCTGCAGAATATAAATATACTGCCTGGCTCTGGCACACTTCAGCTTCACCGGGGTGAAGGCACTGGGACAGAGGAACGCAGAATTTCCCTGTGTGAGCACATGTGAGACAGGGCCAACAGTAAAAGAAGTAAAGCAGTGAAAAAAAACCCAGTCAGAGCTTAAAAAGGCTTTGGAATGGCCAGTGTCCAACTGCAGGAGCAGCTCCCACAGCTCCATGTGGGGACCTGCTGCAGACACAGCTCCTGAATGTCCCATGGGAGCAGAAGTCACAGAATCCCAGGATCACTGAGGCTGGAAAAGCCCTCCCAGCCCATGGATCCCCCCGTGCCCGATGTCCACCTTGTCCCCAGCCCAGAGCACTGAGTGCCACGGCCAGGCCTTCCTTGGGCACCTCCAGGGATGGGGACTCCAAACCTCCCTGGGCAGCCCCTGCCGAGGCCTGACCACCCTTTCCAGGGAGAAACTCCTCCTGATGTCCCACCTGAACTACCCCTGGTGCAGCCTGAGTGAGGCTGGTGAAGAGGGAAAGGGAAGCCAAGTGGCTGAAGAGACAAGATGAAATGGGATTCCAGTTCTGGAGAGGGAAAACAAAGATTGGGGACAAGTGGGTTTTTTCCCAATTATCAGATCATTTATTAGATCAAGCAGTGACCAAACATGCCAGAGGATGCACCTCTGTTTAGTTTTCAAGTGACCAACTGGCTGAAAGTGGGACTAGCAGGTGACAGTAGCTGCCTTTCCTGCAACATTTCTGAGCAGCTCCAGGAACCAGAACAGTTCATAAAGAGAGTTACAGGGCAAAAAAAGGGAAAAAAGAAGTTGTGTGGCAAATGATTCAACATTTTGAGTCAAGGCTTTTTCCATGTGCATGTTCTGTAATAGCTTTACTACTTCCCACACCCTTCTATTTCAGTGATTACATCAAGGCCATGATAATGGCATGAAAAAAAGCCACCCAAAAACCCCACCACACACAGGGAAGTATTTAAATAGGGTTTCTGTCCATAGATAGGGCACAGCGAGCGTCAGCCACCACAATTAGTAGGGAATCAATGCCAGCTCCTTGTCCAGCTTCAGAGTCTTGGACACAGAAATACATTAATGAAGAACAGAAATAAAAGCCAGAAATAAACTACAAAACTTTTTAAGTGATCCAATAAAAAAGGAGCACAAACACTCCGAGGTGGAAGTAAACGTCCCTTGCTCACACCACATTGACTCAAGCACTTTTACTACAGAATCATAGAATGGCCTGGCTTAATCCATTGAAAATCTCATATTCCAAGCACTAGTTCCTACCCAGGCACCAGGACTTTTTGCTGGGTTTCAGCAAGTTGTTTGGTCAGGATATTCTCCTCCAGAGCACACAGCTGCCTTGTGGCTTTGTGTGTGATGCTCACAGTCAGTCACGTACAAAGACTCTCTTGCACTTGAAATGAAGGGCTGAGAAACACCAGACTCAGATTTGATTTGAGGGATTCAAGGAAGGGGACAGAGGAGCAGAGAAAGAAGAGCCCCACCACTGCAGCCCAGCCCATCTACCCCACACAGGCTCTCCCGGCCCAGATGCAGCACTCAGCTCTCATGGATACTCAGCAGAGAATGCTTCGCTCTGATCACACCACTTCAACGTTTTTTTTTCATGACTTCTGGCACAGAAACAACACCACAAGTGGCTCGAATTTCATAGACTCTAGAACAAGGCATCACTGCAGTAACGGAATAGTAGCAGGAGCTGCTTATAGTTCCCTTTTGACCTTACTGCAGTATATTTTCTCTTCACAGAAATGTTAGGAACGAGTAACTGCTGTGTTTGAGGACAGTCCCAGGCCCTCCCCTGGTTCCTGGAGCGGGGTTCCAGCCTCACAGGCTGACAGAGCTCAGTGCTTCCTCTGCCACAAGAATTCAGTTTGCTTTTCCTACTCCCTTCTCACATTAGTGCAACAATTTCCTGGAGGTTTTCCAAGAGACAGAATGCAGGATACTATTGACTCAAACTGATTTCATTAGGATTTTCATCCGAAGGTATCTTTGGCAGCTTTACAAACCACCAGCCCATACAGCCTCTTCCACAGGCGGGATATGGCACTGCTTTCACTCAGCTCCTCGTTCACTACTCCACCAGAACAGGGCACGTGTCAAAACACAAATGGGGTTTGCCTTTAAACACAGGAACATCCCCAACACGAGGCCTGCAAATAACCAAGGCAGCAACACCCTTGACACCTGCATCAGGTCACAGGACAGTCTGGAAAGGGAGGGAAAAGGATGCTGAAGCAACCAGGTCCCAGAGCTGGAGTTGGCAGGGCAAAAGGTGTGAGAGGCACAGAAAGGGAACAGGCCCCTGAGTGCAATCTGCACTTGCAGAGGTAACACAGGTGGGGCACTGACTTCCCAACACGAGCAACTGCATCACCCACCAGACAGTGAAAACAATTTACTGTGTTCTTGCCACAGGAATGCCAAACTGCTGCACAAATCACCGCTTTCCCTGGAGATCCAGCATTCCCCAGGAAGCCACGGAGCTGCTCAGGGACAAGTGTCACCCTGCTGCATCTAAGGGCAGAGGCCATTAACATCTATATTTGAACTGCACGCCATGCAGTCCCTGCCTTGGCCAAAGGGCAAGCACAGCAGATGCTGCCCTGAAGCCAATAAAGTTGTCTATTAGCTCCAGCTTCATGGAATGAGAACGTTGGAGGTGAGCAGAAGAGCAGTGAGAGAACAAGAATCACGTCAATCCATATTACAACAACTCAAAAATTAAATTCCAAACAATCCAAACAAATTACTCCTGGTACACCAGAGACAGCAGCGTGGAACTTTTGTGGAGGAGCAGGCACAGGATGGGACAACCTCCTCCCCAAGATTCTAAAATCCGGGTCCATATCCCCACAAAAATGGGTAACATTTCCCTACCTGGAAATGCTGCTTCATCGTACCCCACTACATTCCCTATGACAGGTGGTATTCCCTGGATATTCCACAGTCTAACAGCTATATCAGGCCAGGCCCAAGGTCCCCCAGTGTGATATCCTGCTTCTCACAGAGCCAACAGCAGCTACAGAGGGAAAAGTCAAACAAAAGGGCAAACACGTACTAACTAGCTGTTTTCTAGCTTCTTCCCAAGAATGCTTAAACTTGATTTGGATTTCTGGACCATTACTGAGCTCATGCTTTCATACATCTATTTATTCTAATAGCCAGATCCTGCAGGAAGGCAGCAATAATCATTTACATGTGAGGCACAAACTATTTTTTCCCCCCATGTGCATCACTTTCTATTAATCCACATTGAATTCATCATCAAGTCACTAATTTCACAAGATTCTTCTACAGTTCTTTGCCACTCCGAAGAGTTTGAATTTGCCAACAAGCTGCCATTTACTAATCACTGTATTTTCACAATTATTCCTTGGTGTTGAACAACAACATATCCTCAAGCACAGATCTCCATCTCCTCCATGATGAAAATTAACAACATATGCTCACCCTCCATCCCAGCTCCTCATCCATATGAGAATCATTCCTTCTCCACAACCACCGTGCCAGTTCTTTGGCACACTTTGGTGAGGGACAGTGTCAAAACACATTTTTGAAATCCAAGCACTATAGTGATTTCCTTTTCCAACAGATCTGTTGACTCAGAGAACTCCAACAGGTTTGTGAGGCATAACTTATCTTTCCAAAAGCCATGGTGACTCTGTCAACACATTCTATGATTCCTCTTTTCTACTAAGTCTGTTAGAATTCCTACTAATTTGTCCAGTAGAGACATCAGTCCCACTGGCTTGGAGTTCCCTGGATTTCTCCATTTGAGTCACAGCCACCACCTTCCAGTTGGAAGCAAGTTTTAAAATGAGAGGGTCCAGACCAGTCAGTAGCTGAGCAAATACACTGTCAAGTTCCTTTACACCTGTAAGAAATCTCTGCTCATCTGTTTGATTTACCGATTTGTTCCACCATCTCTTCTGGTGGCACTTCCACATGAAGCAGTTCCATTAACATATCCTTAAATGAGAGTTCCCACGTGGCTCCCACTCCAACCGACCTGTGGCTGAGTGTCAGTTCAAACTGGGATTCCACAACACGCTTCCAGCATCTCCAAGTTATCCAGACATGATGCTACATGCCAGAGATGTCAGTGTAGCAGGTCCTACACCAGCCTGGGTACAGTAAAATTGCTACTCTGAGGTCTTAAACCCCAGCACTGAGAAAGAACCAGAGAAGCAGCTTTAGAGAAACCAGTCACTCCACTCCACTCACCCAGTGCCCCAGTAATTACTGCTCAGAGTTGCTATTAATAGCTTTTGATTACAATACAGCCCTGCAAGCTGATAACTGCAGTTGTTGTGCTGTACCAGGTATATTTCCAGCTGCCTGGGAACACAAAGAGCACCCAGCCCTTCGGACCAGCCCTGGGTGCTGTTGGGACACTGCTTATGCAGCAGATCCCACTGCGGGCAGGGCACGGCACAGGCAGAGCTCCCGGCCAGACCCCGGCTCCTCAGGAGCCCTTCTCCTCAGGCGGGGCACTGGACTTTCATCTCTTGAGGCCTGAAGGTACGACAGAAAGTCCTGACACCTGAAGGCTGGGAAGTTAAGATGTGCAGCAATAAATATGCATGAATGTGCACCACCAGGGCAGAGTGTGGCAGCACTGTGATCCAAGGGGGAGCCTGTGGGTAAAGAACCTGCCTTTTCTCAGTGGGACACGAGCACACCTCCTCACTCTGCATCTCCTCACCCTTTGAGCCCTGGGGGTCAGGAAGGCCAGTGGGTTCCTGGGGGACATTGGGAAGAGCTTTCCCAACAGATCAGCCCTGGGGAGGCACATCTGCAGCGCTGTGTCCAGTTCTGGGCTCCTCAGGGCAGGAGGGACTTGGAATTCCTGGAGCAGGTCCAGAGGAGGCTGCGGAGATGCTGAAGGGACTGGAGCATCTCCCTTATGAGGAAAGGCCGAGGGAGCTGGGGCTGTTCAGCCTCGAGAAGAGACACTGAGAGGGGACCTCCCCAGTGTCTGTCAGTGCCTGAGAGGGGGCAGAGGATGGACCAGGCTCTGCTCGGGGGTGCCCAGCAATGGGACAAGAGGAATGGGCAGGAACTGATGCCCAGAAGTTCCACCTGGACAGGAGACAGAACTTTGCTGTGCAGTGAGGAGCACTGAACAGGCTGCCCAGGGCGGGCGTGGAGTCTCCTCACTGGGGATATTCCAGACCCCTCTGGACACCCTGTGTGCGCCGTGCTCTGGGCTGGCCCTGCTGGAGCAGGGAGGTGGGACCAGATGCCTGCTGCGGTCCCTGCGGCCTGACCCAGTCTGGGGTTCAGTGAGGGCCCTTTTAAGCCCTCCAGACCCTGAGCTAGAGTTGTGCTTAAAAAAGCACCTGCCCAGGTGATTGCTCAGGGAGCAGCAAACACAAGGAGCTCTGCTTTAGGGTCACACCTGCTCACACAAATTCGTTGCTATCCTAGATGGAATTAGTGTTCCTTGGGATGGGAAGTCCACAACATCCTATTCCAGAATAAGGTCATAAGCCAAGACGGTACAACCACACGACACCACCCGAATTTATTACCCTTTTAATACTAAAATATAACAAACAGCACTGGCTCCTGAGCCTGGACTTTGCAGTCTGTGTTTCTGCTGTGAAGACTCTGCTAAATGTAAAGGCTTGTTCTCCTAAAGAGACAGAAAGAAGATAAACACTCAATAGATATTTTAATCCTGTATCCATGCCTCTCAGTAGCACTTTTTCTTTTCCTGTGACAGAAAACTTGAGCTACATATGAGAGAAAAAGAAAAAACCACACAACTTTCTGGCAGAATAAAACCACTTAAAGAGAAGACATTTCTAACATGACACAGAACGAATGGGCAGAAGTCTGTAAGAGAAGAAAAAAGCCTCTTTTCCCTCACAATTCTCTGTCCAAACAGCATTTCAAACATTAAAAGCCTGCCCACATAGCAGAACAAAATGATCAGAAAAGTTTTAAAAGTGCTGCAGTACATCGCTGACTGAGTTTGAAGATGACTCACCTATTAGAAGAGAGTCCCCTGAATGGGATTCCATAATTGGTTTTGACAGGGGAGGTTTTGATCTGTGGGAAGAAGGAAGAAGCATCTCAGAGCAGCTAAGCCTGTTTAACAGTGTGCTTACATCTTTTTTTTTAACATATATATATATATCTATGTGTGTGTGTGTCTGTGATAAAAGCAGCCAAGAGAATATCTCTGCCCTCTGCTGGAAATGAAAACCTTTGCAAGTTTGTGAAAGTTGCAGTTGACTTTTGTACCCAATTACTCCTAATTTTTGAGATAATCTTTCAAGTAAAATCCAGGTACTCTGTATGTATCCTCAATAAGCCTTAATGGATTCATCCAAGCAGAACATTCCCATACAGCACCATCTATCCTACCTCTCTACCTGAATAGGCAAGTCTGGGAATTTACTGCTGTCTCCAACAGTAAGAAACGACTCAATCAACCTCTAATCATCATGAGACCTTCCCTGCCCCAGAAGGAGCTGTGCTCGGCTCCCCACAGCTTCCACACCCCCCCTTCCCCAGCCTGGAACAGCGGCTGCACAGTCACACGTAGGAACCTGCCTGCATAATGAACCTTTATTCTACACGGAATCCCAGAAGGGTTTGGGTTGGAAGGACCTTAAAGCCCACCCAGTGCCACACCCTGCCATGGGCAGGGACAGCTCCCCCCATCCCAGGTTGCCTTGGCCACTTCAGGGATGGGGCAGCCCCAGCTCTGGGCAGCCTGTCAGTGCCTCACACCCTCACCACCTTCCTACCCCAGAGCATGAAATGCTTCTCAGCAGAGAGCTGAAATAATGACACTGACCCACGTCCAGTCTCACACAGGTAAACACAGGCCTCAGACTTACTTGATATTGTGTATTTTTCTTGCAACGATCATTGGAAAATCCACTTCAAAATATTTTCTAGGGAGAAGATTTTCATCCTGGGAATTGGAGGAAGACACTAGAATTAGGGACACTCAAGTTTCACACACACACCAGAAGATACACCCTCAAGTCCTGAACATTTCTAGTTCAGCTTACGCTGCCATTTCTAACACAGGTATAACAGTGTCTTACAGCTTAAAACAACCTAAAACCCAACAAAAAACAGTTCACAGACATTAGAATGTTCTCTAGGCATTAAGGAAATTATTTAACATTTTATGGAATCCCAGAATAGTTGGGGTTGGAAGGGACCTCTGGAGATTATCCAGTCCAACCTCCTCGGGGACTGGATGATATTCAAGGTCCCTTCCCACCTAAGCCAGTCTGGCATTCTGTGATTTACATACATAAACTCACATTTATATAGGTCATTCAGAAACATGTACATAGAGCCTGTACAATCCTGTGCTTTGCTACATCGTTCCTGTTTTGTTATGGGATAAAATAGTGAAATCTAAAGGTCGAAAGAGAACAGCAAAACGCGGCATTTCTGCTGTTCCTACAAGCCCACTAGAGGTCAGCTTGGTGTCACACCCTTCTGGGGAAGAGCCACAGCCCCTCCTGAGCTCAGAGCTTTAAAGGCACCTGAGCTGACTGTAAACAAGCAGAGAACTGAGGCAGATTAGCCAGGACAGGGGGACCCTGGGGAGCATGGGAACAGTGTGGCCAGTGCGTGAGGCAGTGATCCTGCCCCTCTACTCGGCCCCAGTGAGGCACATCTGGAGTGCTGTGCCCACGTCTGGGCTCCAAGAAAGACAAGGAGCTCCTGGAAAGGGTCTACCCACAAAGATGTGAGGGGTCTGGAGCATTTCTCTGATGAGGAGAGACTGCAGGAGCTGGGCCTGTTTAGTGTGGGGAAGAGAAGGCTGAGAGGGGATCCCATCAATCCACACAAGGATCTCCGAGGGGTGTCAGAGGATGGTGCCAGACTGTGCCCAGTGGTGCCAGTGACAGGACGAGGAGCAGCGGCCATAAACTAAAACACGAGTTCCACCTCAGCATGAGGCAGAACTTCTTTCCCTGGAGGGTGGCAGAGCACTGGAACAGCCGCCCAGGGGGGTCGTGGAGTCTCCCTCTCCGGAGACATTCCAACCCCACCCGGGCAGTCCCTGTGCCACCTGCTGTAGGTGACCCTGCCTGGGCAGGGGGTTGGACTGGGTGATCTCCAGAGGGCCCTTCCAGCCCCAGCTACTCTGGGACTCTGTGACAGCCTGTGCAGTGCTGCCTCCCCACCCTCCTCCCCCCGTGGGACAGAACTCAGCACTGCCAAGCACAGAAGGGCAGTTCAAACCTCCCCGTGGCTCTCAGGCCTTGCACCTCCGCTGTCCTTACCTTCAGTCTCCAGAACAGGGTGTCCATGCCAGCCCCAAGGTTAACAATTTGACAGTTGCATTCTGTCTTCTTTAGAAAAGCTTTAATCAGATAACTGACCCCGTGAACACGAGCATAATAACCTGTTAACACGCACAAAAGCTTGGGTTTAATTACTATTTCTATGTAATACTTGATGTTTAACACTCACGAAGAATTTCAGTTAGCCTGTTTGAAAAGTGGTGTTTCTTAGGAGGAGTAATGTTCTCTTTTTAAGATACCTAAGGGCCTTTGCTTCTCTTTTTTAATTACTAACAAAATCTGATGCACTGATAAAACACAACTCATTGGGTAAATAGAAGTTTTAGTCAGGTTTCACCTCACACAGAGCAAAATAATTCTGGCTGGCATCCACACATGCAGAGACCAGAGCTGACGTACCCAGCTGTCCTGGCTCAGAGAAACACTTCTGATTGCTTTGAGGAGATTTCTGCACACTGAGACACACAGACACATCCCATTTAGAACACAGAAAGCAAAGGACGAGAGCTTTGATTTACAGAACAATACTTGAAAGACCGTCTACAGTAAGGAATTATTTCTGTGAAGAAAACTTGTCTCACTCTTTGCTGTATTCCCTACCCCCCTAACACCCAGTGCACAGGGGTTTTGTCAGCCTCGAGACCAGTTCAGTGTCTCCATCCCCATTCCAACTTGCCTCTATTGATCTCGGGTGCTTTCCTTTCCTTGGCTTGTCTCACAAAATACTGGATGTAAGGGTCCTTCCAGTAGCCAACACTGACAGCAAACCTGTCCAGGAGTGGGGAAAAGAATGAAAGAATTAGGAAATAAGGCCATCAAGGGTACATCTTGGTGTTCCCTAAAAGATACAGAGGCTGGTAAGGTCCCTCTGCCCTGGGTGTGCACATGCAGACACGGACTAAAAATCTGTTCCAGGTGTGGAACCATTTCAGTTAAGAAATTATATAAACTTTAGTTAGAAAATCCGTCTGTTGCCATACTGAAGAAGCAACTTTTTAATACGCTTTGCACTACTGGGCGAAATTCTGTGAGCAAAGACCCGAATCTCAGGCATTTCCTCCTGGAGGACCCAGCGGGGGAATTGTGTCTCCAGGTCCTCAGACACACACAAATCAGGCTTTACTTCCACCCCTTGTTATGCCACGAGCTGTTTGCACTTATTCCAGAGCTCCTGCACAGCACTTTAACACAGGCAAGTGTTATTCCGTTCTAACAGAACTCACTGCTTTTACAACTGACTCAAAAAGGAAAACTCCCAAGCCAAACTCAACCACCCAACAACCTCCTGCTGCAGAACCCAGGAGGGCAGAACGAACACCCAGCGACAACACAAGTCAAATTCACGCCCAGGCACAAGAGGGCAACAAACCCGCCCCCTCCCCGCGCCCGTCCTAGGAGGGGCGAAGAAAGACACCCGAAATATTTCGAGACAGTTTTGCCCAGAGATACCCCACGTTACTGGAGTTTCTGACCCCGCTTCAGGTGCTGGTCACCCCGGAGCGCCGCCTTATCACCGAGCTCGGCGCCGGGCAGGGTCAGAGACACGGCCAGGGGTTTGCGGCAGCTCGGGGCACACGCGGCCCTCACACGGGGAGCTGGCCTCCGCACCCCCGGCACCAGCCCTGCTGTCCCGGGGCACCGGCGCCGCTTCCCGGGAGCCGCCCGTGCTTCGCTCCCCGACCCGGCAGCGCCCCGGCGCGGCGCGGGGACAGAGC
>VZRE01002356.1:422847-507016 GCA_013396775.1 Cephalopterus ornatus
GGGGTGAGGCAGCGATGGGGCCGTGGGTCGCCGTGGGCCCCCGTGGGCCCGTGTGTCGGCCCGTCGGTCGGTCCGTCCGCCGGCTCCGGGCGCTCCCCCTGCCCTGTCGCGCCAGACCTGGCCTCTCTGGGAGGGTTCAGCAGAGCCCCGGCGGTCCCCGAGCCCCCCGCCGAGCCCCGCAGGGCCATTTGCATCGGGCTCTTCCTGTCTGGGTTTTGGCGACTTTCGTTTCCTTTCTCTCCGCGTTAGAATTGAGGTATTCGGTCTGTTTCTCGCTCTCTCACACATGTAAGAAATGCTTCAGGGACTGCCTCCCCCAGGACTTAATTTTAACGACAGTGGCAGGAGCCCTGTAGGTACAGTTGGCACCAATTTCCAGCTGTTGGAGTCTGGGAAGGACCTGCTTCTGTGGAAATAAATCTGTGCCCAGGCACGTGAGCTGAACGTGCAGATATCACTGCACTGGGTTTCTAGCAGAAGTCAGTATTTCCTCCCCCGAAACTCGTCTATGCTTTTAGTAAAGATTTAATCTGAAAGTTTGCACCTATATTGAAAGTATAAACTGAAAGCCTGTACTGATACTGAGAATATAAACTCCTTTGTTATCTGAGTATATTTTGGTGGCATCCTCTCCAATAACTCCCTTAACAGCGTGTTTGTTTTCCTTGGGGCCCGCACAAGCCAGGGCAGGTGTGTCAGCTAATAAAGCCCAAGGAGTAAATTTTTAATAGGTTTGTTTTGCTGGGAAAAGGGAACGACTTCCCAACCGACCTCCATCCTCTCGTTCCATGTCAATTAATGGATTTTTTTTTTTACGTTGTTGGAGGGATTATTGGCATTCCCTGTTTGCATGTGTCAGCCCCACAGCTCCAAATCCCAAACGGAATTTTGAGTAATCCGGGTTGTACTGAGTAGGATAAACATCTCCGGCTGCTTTCTGCTTCCAGGGGACAATCCAGATGAACTGTGGAGCAGTGTTTGGAGCAGGGTGTGTGGGGAGGTTGGCACTGACCTTTGGCCGTGGGCAGGTGAGGGCAGTGGCCCCGTGGGGTGCTCGGGGTGTGGCGTCTGGGCAGGTTCTCACTCACACCGCTGTGCCGGGGAGTCTGGGGTGCCCTGGCAGTCCGGGCGTGCAGGATGGGGGGTTCCTGGTTTCATTAAAGCACAGACAATGCTGTCATTGTTTTTCATTTTGAACTTTTTAAAACGATGCCGAGTCATGTGTTTTTATAAGCTTGATGTTAATTAATTGTGAATATTTCATATTACTCACCTCCTTAGAGTTCATGTACTAGCCAAGCATTCCTGTAGTCATCAGGGTTCTTGTTTTGTTTCCCGAAGTAAAACCATGTAGTGGAGACAAATTTTAATGGGTTTCACTTGCAAATCTCGGGGCTGAGGCTTTCAAATGTGGTTTGAGAAGCACTGCAGGGCTCATGGAAGGCATTCAGCGGGTTCTAGCAGGCAATATTATATGTTATATTGAGTTGGGTAACTCATTTATTAGCTTTTTATGCTGGCAGAGGATGAGGGGACAAGCCCTGCATAGAAGGACCCACTGGTTCTGTGGGTCCTTGAAGAGGTGATGGCTCAGTGTTTCAAGACCCTGGATGCCCTTGGGGGATCCTGTGGAGGAATAAGCTGCTCCACAGGAGGAGCAGTTTGGGATCTGTGCTGAGGGATCACATCCCCTCCTCACCTGGGGTGCTCAGGGATGTTGGGGGAGCTGCCCCCTCCCTGGGACATCCCCCTGGGTGTCACCTGCTGCTCTGGGCTGATGTCTAACTGGCTGTTTTGTTTCCTGGTGCTGTGTTTGGAAGGGGTGTCTCCTGCTGCTTTGCTTTTCCCCCACTCAGAGGTTTTCTCCTCAGAAGTGGGATTGGTGGAGCAGACACTTCACCGTGGGGTCAGCAGAGCTCAGCCATGCATCAGCGGTGCGCCTGTGTCTGGTTCTGTTCTCCTTAATGAAGGGGTGTTTGAAATAGTTCAGGCTTGAAGGGAGGAATGACACTGCCCTTCTCCCAGCCCCCTTCCAAGGTTGGCATCCTGGGCCTTGGATCCCAAATGTGTGATTTGGGATCAGGGAAGTAACACCTTAGTGTAGAAAATAAGATGGGCAACAGCTCCATGAAAGCCAAGGAATGGCATTTATGGGAAGCTTGTGAGTCCATGGATAGGATTATATGGAGTTGTGAAATACATGTAGGAAACTAATTAAAGAGGGGATTAGCTGAGTGCAACAGGATTCCACAATAATTAATAGATGTGTTAAATATTTTGCTGCAATTGTCTTGTGGATGTGGTTGGCTGCCTTAAGACAAGTGTTCAGTCTGCTGTTGAGGACTTTATATTTTATATGTCTGCCAGATTTGTTGTCAGTGCTGCTGAGGGGAACAGCTTGAGCTCTGGGAAACCTAAAAAGTAAAATATCAGTCACTGTCAGAGTGTGGGCCAGGTGACTGAGACAGAACCTGTCACTGGAGGTGGCATCACAATTTTCTCAGGGCAGTCTTAGCTGAAGTAGTGACTGAATCTGGGGTGTTGGTGCTCATGCCATTGTGAGGGCTCTCTAATCCAGCGAGGGTAATTCCCAAAAAGCAGGGCTGGGGCGTGCAGGTGAGCAGAGGCAGGGCTTGCCAGGAAATCATTACTTCCACACGAGCTGAATTAATGCATGGGAATAAAGTGGCACCTTGCCCATGATAGGCACACAGCTGATCACCCAGAGGAACCACCTCTGAGCTGGCTTTATCTGGAGCTACATCCCAAATCCAGCTGGAAACAGCTTAGAGTTTTAGATGGGCTTAAAAAATAACCTGGGGTTGGAGTGGAGAAGAAAGGAATAACCTTAATTCTGAACTTGCTGAATTTCAGGTGGTCTGTGATTCCTTAGAGGCCACGTGCTGGGATTGCTTTAAATGGGATTTATGTACTAATTCCTCTAAACCTTGCTCTCCTCTGAGGACCACGGCTCACATCCACTGAGAACAGTTGTGTGTGCATGCTTGGCCTGGGCACAGGGCCCTGTGAAATGGGAGCTGTGGGCTGTGTTTTAGTAGGTGCTTTCTCACAGATCTGGGGAGGTGAGGTTCTCCCTGTGTTTGTACCTGTCCTTGGGACGCTTCCTGAGCAGAGCCTCACTCTGGCAGAGCAGCTGAGTGTTAGGCTCAGAAATTAAAGTAATTATATGATGTATGATGTCAGCAAGGTAATTCTTCAGATATCTATGAGTGCTTGTCTTCGTTTTCGTACCCTTTTATAAATTACAAAGGAGTCAGATTTGATTAGAAGCTCAAGAATATTCTCCTTTAGAGCTGCAGTCATTCCCTAATGAAAATAAACCTTCAGAGCTATTGTCATCAAAGCCTTGCACTGATACACTAATAAGCATTTGAACTACATAGCTGAGTAATTTCCGTGAGGAATGAGCCCACGGAGGGGTCTGGATCGTGCTGTTTGCTTACAGAACTCAGGCTGGTAATTAATGGCATTTCAGGCTGTGACAGTCCCACACCAGTTGGGCTTCCCAGCCTCTGGGGACCAGCTGCTGCTGTTGTTGCCATCAGGCTCTTTTTCCATCTTTTATGTGCAGTCACCAGCGCACCATTCAGATTAAAATGATTCCAGACAACTGGTGTGGGAGGTTTAGGTCTGGTGAAGTCACCCAAGATCAGACAGGTGGATATTCTTACTGCCTTTACTGGGAGAGATACTCGATCTGCCCCGAGGCTCTTGCAGTAATTCAAACCAGGGACAGGCAGCTCTGACTAATTAGAAATCTGGAAGAGACCACAAGCTGCCTCAGAAAGCTCTGGTTTTATGCAAGAAGATGACTTACCATCACTTCTGTGCTCGTTTCCCACTGTTCAAAGACAACTCCTTGTGTACAAATAGGATTTTCCAGGGCCTGCACTCATGGCATTACTGTGACTCACACGGAGTTTTGGAACATGGCTTTTAATAGCTCATGTCCTGCATAAAAGTTTCTGTGCTGAACTATATTTAGTGCTTCTTCAAGCCACTTGGCAATGTGTAAGTCTTGAGCTGGAATTGGAGTAGTTGTAACATAATTATTACATTAAAGCAAGTTACGTTAAAATGCCTGTTATTGGAATGTTGTACAGGAGGAGCTGCCTCCGTCTATCTGTACAGAGAAAACCTGCTGGAAAGCAGTAACTTCTAGTAATACCTCATGGAAAAGGGGAATGGTCCAAATTATTCCTTTTTTTTTTTCCTGCTGAAGCATTATCCATTGATTCTAGTCTTCCTCAGAAGCGTTCTGTGAATTATTACTTGAAGTTCTTTTACTTCTTCATTTTTTGTTGTTAGTACTTTGAAACTTGCTTTTGTAAAGCATCCAGGGTGGTAAAACAGGAGTGCACTCATCTCTATTAAGTCCAAAATACTTTTATCAGTATAACATTAACCCTACAGTGCCATTTAATATCAAAGAAATTCTTCTTTAATGTTTTTCTAGTTCTTGTGTGGGGAAAAAAAAAATAGGAGCATGACCCCAGTGTTTGAAAATTTCTGGCTCACCCAAACATCCTTTAAAAGAAGTTAAATTTGCTAAGTGTTATTTACTTGCAGTGCTCGTTGTCTTTGGCAAAGATATTTGAAAAAGGGGTAAACAGCATTGAAATATGAAATATTTATGACCGGGGCAGTCTGCTTTGTGCTTGGGCTTTAGGTTGACATTTGTCTCCATCTGAGCGCTCCTGAAAAGAAAAATCTCATTTCAGTGTTTATAATCATTATCTTAAGCATTTCCTGTTTATCTCCAAATGAAGTTCCAGGTCTCCTTAATTAGAAAATTGCATGAGATCTCTGTGGTTGGCAGCTGCATTCAGTGATGGGTTCGAAGTGCCCCGTGGATTGAATTAGGGGAGGTGTGTTCCTGAGCAGGGCAGGATTTGGGGCTGCAGGTTGGGCTCTGAGCGCAGTGAAGGGGCTGTGGGTGCCAGAGCCCTCGGGATAACAGCCCAGGAGTCCCAAAGGAAACATCTCTTGGACAGGCTGGGCACGGGCACCAACTGCACAGGGGCAGTGCCCCGGGCACTCCCAGGGCCCTGGGGGCTCTGCAGGGGCACAAAACTTGGCAGAGGGGGGATTCCAGCCCAGAGGGAGCAGGGAAAGAGCTCAGCCTCGGCAGGGTCAACAAAGTCTCTCGGTATCAGCATATTTATCTGTTTCCTGCACCCTTTGGGGAGCTCTGACACAATGTAATAGGTTGTGCAGCTCAGGAATTGGGTTTTTCTACCAGGACAAACTGCCAATTATAGAAAAACATGCAGCTATTATGTGTTCAGTGTGGGGCTGCTGCTGGTGGGGAGACTTGGCACTGGCTGGGATGTTTGGGACTTTATTATCGCAGCCACAAACAATATAAATCACAGCCTACATAAATAATACCATAAATATAAACATATAGATACAGTTGGGCCCGGGCTATGGTCTAGATTGAATTTTGTGGGAGTATCTGTTAATCCCATTGATTTATGTCCCTTTCAAAGCAGACCGCTGAAGCCAAAGGAAAAATCAGCTGAATTTGCCTAAGGTGAGGACTTTGGAGTGACTTTCTTGAGTTGCTCTGTCTCGGTGGAGAGCTGGGTAGAGCTGTGAGTCTGAAGCAGTTCTGTGAGCAGCTGCCCTGCTGGGCTGGAACCCCTGGGAGGTGAGAGGTTCTGGCTGTGAACAGAAAACAAAGCCCTGTGTTCTGGCCTAATTTTGGTGTTCCCTCCAAGTTTTGTGAAGGCAATCAGTTTATCAGGATCTCCTGATTCCTCGGGGACCAAGATGATCTCGTGTTTAAAAGTCCAGGTTGTTAAGTATCCTGAAGATTGGAAACTTAAAAAACTTCTTTCTCTGCAGAACTTGTACTCTTACAAGGGCAGGAACAGGTTTTAAATCAATGAGTAAGGATTTGCTCAGCCCTCAGTTTGAAAGCCTCCTTGCTTGTGATCCGCTTCCAGACCACATGAAAACCTGGGAATGCCTTGCCTGGGCTGCCTCTGCCTTGCCCAGGTCCAGGAGTGGGAAGGGTGTGGGACTCAGGTATCCCATGGGTGGCATTTCCCATGTGTGTCTTCACAGACCCAGCTCTGAGCAAGGGGTGGCTGCTGAGAGCACCAGGTCTTCCCAATATCCCATCTAATCCTGCCCTCTGGCAGTGGGAAGCCATTCCCCCTTGTCCTGTCACTCCAGGCCCTTATCCACAGTCCCTCTCCCTGTTTCTTCTTGGCCTCTTCAGGTACTGGAAGGCCACAATGGATCCCTCTGGAGCCTTCTCTTCAGAGAAGACTAAACAACAAACTGAATTTTGTCAACTTGAAGATACCTTAATAAAATGTTGTGAATTCCAGGGAATCAGCTAAAGCTCAGAAGAAGAAAAAAGTTATTATATAACTTTGTGTCTGACTTGTGTGTCAAGTGCTGAGTGGGCAGTGGGTAAAATACTTGAGATTTTTGTGGCAGAAAAAGAAATTAAAAGATTCCAATCTCGGGGATTTGGGGAATATTAATTGTCCTCTTCTCCTTTGGCTCTGTTCGTGCTGCTGCTTGATGAAGCAGATGAGAGGACTGATAAAGTATTCCCATACAGACACTGTGGGATCTGTTCTGGCTGGATCAGCTCGGCCTTCCTATTCTGCTGGGAGGTCAGGACAGCATGGCAAGGATAAGGGGCGAGTCCGTCTCAGGCAAGCACCATATTACATTGCCTTACAGTGATAAACAAAGTGCCTCTCACTGTGCAGGTGTTTGTCAGGTGGTTTCAGCGAGTTTTGAGGGTGCAGGGCAGCAGGAAGGGTTGTGCCAAGCCTGGCCCCCTGAGTCTGTGTCGCAGCACGTAACCAGAGCTGGAGTCCCCATTCCTGGCCAGACCTGCACCACAGCCAGGGAGAAGCACACAGGGAAGCACAGGGAGCTGGAGGAGTAGGAAGGGATATTGTCCAGGGTGTGTCCAGCGTGGAGGTTTGGTGTCTGACATAACAGCAGAATAGGGGAGGTAAAAATCCACCTGAATGTGCTTTGGTGGCAAGCTGCTCCACTGAAGGCTCAGGAGGTGCCTTTTTTCCTCCTGATACTTATTGATGTAAACAAAATAATCCTCATCTCTGGGTTTGAAGCTGTGATTCCTTGATTCTAACTTGATCTGATGGTGGCTCTTCAGAACAAATAATTTTAATATCAGGTCATGCCCACAGTCAAAATCTCGAAATAGTAATGATTTGATCTGCTAAAATAGCTAGGAGTGATGTAACAGGCTGTTTCAGCCTGATGCTGTAATGGAATACACTTGGAATTGATGGAAGCAAATGTATTTCTTAGACACTTGCATGGTATTTTTAGGTGATGATAATGGATCTGTGGCCAGAGCTGCTTTTCAGAGGTCATTAAATTAGCAATGATGAAATGACAAATAACAGGATCTTTTTAGGATGGGGTTAAATAACAAGTGTCTTAGTGTGTTAGATATGTTTTCTAATATTGTGGACAGTTTCCAAAATGGGGTTATAATTTAAATGAAATAGCTCAATTTTTTGGCATTTTAGGAGAACCTCAAGCTTTAAAACATCTTGTGGCCTTGAGCCTGACCTAAGGCAGCAGTTGGCCATGGTACAACTCTGACCTGAAGCCTCTGGGAGTTCAATTAAACACCAGTTAAACTGGGAAGGAAGTCTGATTTCAGTCACTCAGAATCGAGTGCCTTCACAGCAGTTGGTGGTGACGTATGGAGGGATTTTAACAGATCTCTGTGCTCCATCCCCTTGTTTTTCAGGGCTGTTGGATCGTTACAGGTACCAGTCTTGAAGGCTTAATTGAATCTCTGCTGACACTGTCATGCCTCAAGCAGCACTGGGTGTCTGGACGAGGAAAAATAGGGAACTTTGGGGTATCATTTTTAGATCATTTTAATTAGATCATTTCATCAGGAACTGCAGTGACAGGACAAGGAGTAATGGGTTCTGGCTGAAAGAGGGGAAATTTAGGTTGGATATACAGAAGAAATTTCCCCCGTGAGGGTGGGGAGGCCCTGGCACAGGTTGCCCAGAGAAGCTGTGGCTGCCCCATCTCTGGAAGTGTCCAAGGCCAGGTTGGACGGGGCTTGGAGCAACCTGGGCTATGGAAGGTGTCCCTGTCCATGGCAGGGAGGTGAAACAGGATGAGCTTAAGGCTCCTTCCAACCCAAACCAGTCCAGCATTCCATGATTTTTGTTTGCATTTATTCCTTAGACACCAAATAGCCCTAAAAGCTTTGAGTCTGTAGTTGCTATTCCATGGCTGATCCACAGGATGCTGGAGTTAATCGTGTGTCTTCTGCTTAGCCAGTGCTGCCTCTCACCAGGAAAGGACTCCACGATCCCGGGCCAGCTGGGTGAGGTCACAAATGCTTCTCGCAGTGAGGTGGAGCCTTTTTTCCC
The DNA here is from genome assembly GCA_013396775.1 of Cephalopterus ornatus. Taxonomy (NCBI): domain Eukaryota; kingdom Metazoa; phylum Chordata; class Aves; order Passeriformes; family Cotingidae; genus Cephalopterus; species Cephalopterus ornatus. The sequence goes on from VZRE01002356.1 coordinate 431,271, forward strand.
TGACAGGGATTGTTTTCTGGTGAAGTTAATTGCATTGCAGTGTGACAGGAACATCCTGGAGTGACTGCAGCGGAGTGAATCAAAGAGCCAAGGGGTCTGCAGACACTGAGAGTGAGAAGGAGCAATGAAGGAGTTTTTTCCTTCCGTATTGCAAGTCGTCCTGTGCTCGAGATAGCTGCACTGAGATTTTTGCGTGCATAACCTCACTGGCTGTTTCTCAAGATCCCAATGACATTTCCAGAGTGAAAATTAAAATTAATAAAAGGAAGAGTGGTAACTTGTCCAGCTGAGTGTGGCATGGAGAAGGCAGGGCACTGCTGGGAGCTGTTAATTCTGTTGTACACACAAGTACGCACATCCTGGGTGACACAGTTTTAAGGCTACAAAAAGCTCCTGTAGCCACTGACAGGAAAATGAAGTTCAAAGATCAGCCCTTTCTTAGAGGGTAAATTGTCCCATGGGCAGGTTTCAAAGTCACAGCTGGGACATGGCTGTGGAAAGTACAGCAGTTATTCAAATTCAAACTTTTGGCATCTATAATTTAATTAAAAAGCAGTTGTTAGGACATGTCAATCCCCTGACTAAAAGCTATGTTTTCTGTAGAAAATGGAGCTAGAGCGGTGGTGTTCCCACACGGAAAATCAGCGTGTGAGCTGAACTTGCAGCTTGTGTTTGGGCCAAGCGTTCAGCTGCTCTGCCCTGCTGCAAGGGGATTTAACACGCAGATTAAGTGTTCTGAGCTGGTGTTTTTCATACGAATGGAACAGCAGGATAAAGTAATCCTGGTTTTGTAACAGCAGGTCGAAGCGTGTGTTGAGGTGCAGGATAATAACCGTCGATTAGCGCGAGGCTCCTGTTTCCTCCTCTGAAATCCAGAGGCTGAGTTAACTTTCAGTTTCGGGCTGGAAGCGCGAGAAGCCTCGTGGCAGGGTGGGAATGGCACAGCTCTGCGTGTTGGACACCTTCTGTGCTCTTGTGTTTGCTGTGTCTAAGCAACACCAAAACAGGCGGCTGTGTCCAGGCCGTGATCCCGGGAATGGCTGAGTCGGCTCCGCGGGCACGCCGGGATGGCTCACACACCTCACACAACGCCTTGGGCTGGCTCACACACCTCACACAACGCCTTGNTTCCTCCTCTGAAATCCAGAGGCTGAGTTAACTTTCAGTTTCGGGCTGGAAGCGCGAGAAGCCTCGTGGCAGGGTGGGAATGGCACAGCTCTGCGTGTTGGACACCTTCTGTGCTCTTGTGTTTGCTGTGTCTAAGCAACACCAAAACAGGCGGCTGTGTCCAGGCCGTGATCCCGGGAATGGCTGAGTCGGCTCCGCGGGCACGCCGGGATGGCTCACACACCTCACACAACGCCTTGGGCTGGCTCACACACCTCACACAATGCCTTGGGCTGGCTCACACACCTCACACAACGCCTTCCTGGCGGCCAAACGTCATCAAGGCCTCAGCCATTAATTGTTAATCATGGCCCCGCTCAGGAAATCAGTGCAAAGGCTCTGTTGAGAAATCATGGCATAGGGAATAATCCCTGGTTTGTCACTAGCCTACTGGTTGATTTTATGTAACTTCAGATCCCTGGATTCCCTTATAGTCTTTCTACTGTTGTCACAAAGCTTCCAGCTCCTTTTTGCAGCCTGACTTTCTATTCCTGCTTCATTGTTCTGCCTTTTCTGTGTTTCCTTATTTTGCTTCTTGTGCTGATTCAGTTTAGTTCCTTTTCCAAGGCTTTCTGTTGCCAGTTTTGTGAATCCCCAAACTTAAGAGACCTGGCTGGGCAGTACATTAAATAAGAGCAGCATTACCTTTGGTGAAATGGCGATTTCTGCACCGGAGATTTTTTGACTCTCATGCGAGGTAACAACATGTGGCTGAAATCATGGAATCCCAGACTGGTTTGGTTTGGAAGGAACCTTAAAGCCCATCCAGTCCCATGCCCTGCCCTGGGCAGGACACCTCCCACTAGCCCAGGTTGCTCCAAGCCCCGTCCAACGTGGCCTTGGACACTTCCAGGGATGGGGCAGCCACAGCTTCTCTGGGCAACCTGTGCCAGGGCCTCCCCACCCTCACAGGGGAGAATTTCTTCCTAATACCTAATCTCTTCCTACCCTCTGTCAATTGAAAACCATTCCCCCTGGTCCTGTCAAAGTGCAAAAAAACAAACAAATGTGCATAAGACGGCCATGATTTTTTTAGCAGTTCAGTGAATTTTGTTCATTCTTGTAGTGCATATTTTTCCTATTCAGACATGCCTGTGCTGTCAAAAGTTCATCTGTGCAAAAGGCAGTGCTGCTTCTTGGAGTCTTTTCCAGGGATTGACAGTGCAGGACTTCTGGGTAAAGAAATCATAAAGTTTAAAATGTCTTGAGTTGGTGGCAATCCACCTGTTTTGTGTCTTAAGTGTAAAGTAAGGTCCTGTTTGGCAGTTCAGGAGACATTTCAGGGTGTTTTGGTGGGGTTTTTTATCCTCTTCTCAACAGTGGAGGAGTTGTCATGTCAGCAGGTGGTTTGCAAGGGAACTGGACTTTGCTTAAATGTAAAAGCTGCCAAACCCACGTGTGGAGGATCCATGAGCCATCCTGTTATCCAGAGCCATCAGCTGCTGCCTTTGCTCTGGTCAGACCTCCACCTGCACTAGGCTCTGCAGCACTGCCTGGATTTCTGCCCAGCCCTGATTCCTGAGCTGCCCTTCCACTTGTTTCCCACTCCTTTGTGCTTTTGCACCTCTGGTCTCTGACTGGAAAATGGGTTTTATTCCAACCAGGTGAGTGTTGAGCCAGCTCACTTTGAGTGGGGATGCTTGTGCTGGGCCGAGGAGATGGAGCAGGAGGAGGAGGGACACTGCCACTTCTGTCAGCAGCTCTGCCAGCTGATGTCACCTCGTGGCAATGGAATGTTGGCCCCAGGCTGCAGTTTCGTGATCAGTTTAAGCTGATTTTAAGTAGCTGCTGTTGCTGAAAGGGACAGATTTCCCTGTCCTGCCCAGCCTGTGTTGATCCCACCTCCCCTGCCCTCGGGCTGGCCAAGGAGAGGGCCAAGACATCAGGGAACCAGTTTCTTTTATTGCATGTGATTCCAGGCTGAGCAGCTGCTGATGCAGGAGGGGGGTAAGGACCTGCTCCTGAAGTTTGGGAAAGGACTGCTTCGGACAGGGCTCCTGAGAGGAGAAAGGTCGTAGGGAATTGTGTGAGGGACGATCCTTTGCTCCTCACCATGGGTTTGCCGTGGTGGTGGCCGGGGCTGGCCCGAAGCGGGGCCGTGCAGGGACAAGGTGAGCAGCCCTGCAGGGGCAGCCCAGCAGGGAGGTGGCTGCAGGATGATTTATGGCTGCTGCTGCCCAGGTTAAATCTCACCATTTCCCCTCCAGCTGTGCCCTGAGCGCTGCCAGAGCAAAAGCAACCTGGGAACCCCCGTTCTGGCAGCATCTGTGGTTGTCTTGGCACACAGGGGTTGTAAAATTGCACCTGAGATTAAGGAATAATTCAGTAATTATTTAAGTTGCTTTCTCCTCGACTGTGTCCTCTGTCAAAATTGTACCCAGCTAATTTTAGATGAAATGATTTTGCATAAGTAAAAAGTTGTTGCCTGCTCGTAAGGGGAAGACCTGTTGTGAAAATAAACTCTTTAACGTGAATAGGTATCAGGCAGTTCAATGTTAAAACCAGTTACTTACCAAGACATGGTGTGGGGGTGTCTGCGTGCATTTTTAAAGTAAATCATATTAATAAACTGACATGTTAGGAAAGTTCAAGTTCTGTAGTAGAGTGTAACACGAGAAATGTTTGTTCTAATACTTAAGGGGGTAAAGCAAGGCATAGAAAATACACTATGATATGATAAGCTTAGAAAGTTTCCGGTGTAGCTTAGCTTTGTCTCAGGTTCTTTCGGGTTTATTATCACTGATTTATGACAGCTTGTCATAGCAGTTTTTACTTTGGGGAACAAAATGCGAGACCACTGCTGTATTTCATCTTGCTGGATTTGAGCAGTTAGAATGTTAATCCCCTGCAGCAGCACTTTGCCTTGCCTTCAGAAGTTATTAGTACTTTCACAAATCAAATGTACTTTTTTAAAGAAGCCACATTGTTATATTGGCCTGACAGACACTGGGAGGAGAGGTTTGGGGTTTTTCAAAGTCAAAAAGAATAGGAGGAGAGCTTTAATAGCTGTGCCTTTGCCCACGGTATGAAAGAGCAGGTTAGCAATCCGGGTCTGATTTGCTGGGACAGCATTTCACTGGAAGCACTGAATTGTAAGTTTGTATTTATACCCAGAAGTTTACAAGCTTTTGGACTGATCAGACTGCTCTCTGAATCCTCCCTCAAACTAAACTTTAAATGTGGTTCTACGTTTAAACCACAATCGTATTTTTGCCATATAGAAAGTTCAGCTCAAATTCATCTCAAATTTGCAGTGCTGTGGCTCAGAATTATCTGCCTAGGTTGGAAACATAGACTTAACTGTGTGAACAAGGCTTTTGTTAAACTGCCCCATATTTGGTGTCGTTCCCAAGATCTAATATTGAAAGCACTGCAATGTGTGTTTTAAAGAAGGCTGTGCAGGGCCTCGCTGCAGAGCCTGTCTCTGTGAGAGTGGCCCGAAAATAGGATTTGGCTTGAGCTGTACTTGTTCTAAAGAGCTAAATTTACTGCCTCGCTCCGGAGAGGAGCCCTGGATCCATTTCACCAAGGCAGGAATTTTAGATCCACTAATGTGAACAGTCTGTCAGGGGTTTCCCTGCGCTGCACAGGAACATTCCGCCTTCCTCCCAAGATGATTATCCCCCTGAAGCCTGCTCTGCCTTTCATTAGAGCCAGCAGCTCCGTGCTGCCACATCCCCAGCGGAGAGCACAGGCAGGATCAAAGCTGCAGCTTTCACACTGGGTGACCAAGTGCAGTTTGATGGGGAACTCTGGAGAAAATGAAGGAGGAAGACAAAGGAGCAGAAATCCTTATCCATTTATTGAGGCCTGAGCTGTAGTTTTGCAGCTCCAAGGTGTCTGGTGCCTTGGAGGTGATGCACCATTTTTAAAGCCATTCTAAAGGACTGGAAGCACAGAATTTGCAGCTGGCAGGTGAACTCCAGAACAGCAGCCTTTGATGTGATTCTGAAGCATCTGTTGTCACCAGATTTACAATGAAACCAATTTTAATAATTGTACAGAAGTTTGTATTGTGAATTTGGGTAAAAAAAATGGGGCAGGAGGCAAATTTAAAGTCATACTAGTGACTGGTTGTGTGTGGTGTTCCCTAAATGCTAATATTGAAAGTGGTGACTGTCATCTGACAGTTTTCTCTGAGTTATTTTTAAACATTTTAAAACCACTTCAAAATGTTGATACTTAGCTTGGGTTGTGCTGGCTTCCTCTTGAAAATATTAGCACAAGGGCAAATAGGGAGGAGTGAGCCGGTGGTCCTGAAACACCTTGAAGCTGTATTTTCTGTGAAGTCTGTCTTGGTGAGTGTTAAAAAAGCAAACCTTTTTGAAGGGCAGTTGCCATCTAATTCTGGATTCCTTGTTTTGGAGCAGAGCTGCTGATTCTTCCATTTTTCCTGGCAGCAAGTCCTGCCTATTGTATGTGGAAAGCAAGGCAGGATGTGCTGCCAGCCCCGCGAAGGTGCTCCGAGTGTTACCTCACCAGCGAGCTGAGCTGGTTACTCCCGGTAACAAACACAGGCTTTGTTTGAGGAAAAACCACCCTGCAGGGAAGGATGGCTTTAGTTCTGTCTCCCATGTCGAGTGGATGTCTCCTGCTCCCACTGAAGCCTTCCCAGAGTTTGGGATCGGGGACTGGTCGCTGCCCTCCCATGGCATCAACCTCTGCCAGCGCCACAGCCCCACGGAGCGTGAGTCAAGGCTTCTGTTTCCACAGTGACATTTCAACTGAGTCACTTCTGCTGCTGGGAATGGCCAAGTTTTTATGGCTCTTAGGTCAGGTTTGCCCTTGTTCCTTCCTGGTTCGCCTTTCAGGAGTGTGGATTTCATGGAATCATGGAATGGCCTGGGTTTGAAGGGACCTTAGAGTTCATCCAAAGCCACCCCCTGCCATGGGCAGGGACACCTTCCACGGTCCCAGGCTTCTCCAAGCCCCATCCAACGTGGCCTTGGAGACTTCCAGGGATGGGGCAGCCACAGCTTCTCTGGGCAACCTGTGCCAGGGCCTCCCCACCCTCACAGGGAAGGATTTCTTACTAATATCCCACCTAACCCTGCCCTCTGGCAGTGGGAAGCCATTCCCCCTTAACCTGTCACTATGTGCCCTTGCAAAAAGTGCCTCTTGCAGGGGTTCTGTAGCTTTGACCTGCCTTGGGAATCAGCTCCTGCATCAGGACTGGTGCCCTGGTGATGGATAGGACAGTGATATCTCAGATATTGTTTAGCTGAAGCTTTATTTTTTAAAATCCCCAGTGTTGGTTTAGTGGAGCCCCTTCATTTTATACATGGAAATGTAAATTCTTTCCCCATGGAAGATAAACACTATTATCTCAGGAATTCCCATCTGCTGTTTCCAGATGTGGCCTGAAAATGTGAAGGAGCTGAAAAATGACCAAGTGAGGGGACCAGTTTTAAACCCACGGGATGGGAGCTGTTCTGCCCACCCTGCTTGGGGCTGAGCCAGGCCTTGAGCTGCAGCAGAGCCTGGCACACTGGGCTGGGCTTCGGGCTGGGCCGGGCCAGAGGGAAGGGAAAACAGAAAGAATTATACCATAGAATACTGAGAGGCTGATTGGGGGCACATGCAATACGTTTTTAAAATGTCACAGCAGGCTAAGTTGTTGTAATTAACGTGTCTAGAATAAAAAAAATACAGTCTTTCCTCTGTAAAACCAAATGGTTTTTGTTTAGAGTGAGTTAAGGCAATTATTCCGGCTATGCCATCCCTGAGTGAGAAATGGCACCAGCTTTGATGTTCCACATCATATTTCATGTCAAGTACGGCACTTGCTGTCTTGAAAAGAAAATTTGCTTGCAGAAGCAGCAGCTTCATTACAAATGACAGTTTCTCAGTGCTGTGGTACCACAGAGTGCAAACAAAGCTAGCTCTGCTCAGCATTTCCTCTGAGGAACCTGCTGTGCACATGCTCAGAGCCTGCCCTGCCCTGAAGGGTGAGCCTGGGGAGCTGATTTGGCTGAAAAGCAACGGTTTCTGTCACGTTATTCCAGTTATTATATCCCAGCTGAACCAGTGGTTGTATCCATGCAGGAGAGGAACAGTGAAGACATAAGGAGCAGCTTCTGGAGCTCTGCACAGTGGGCAGGACTGTGTGAAAAGTACTGGTTTTAAGGAATTCCGTAGTTTTACCCTCCGTATTCATTAATGGGGTGATTATAACCATAACAAAGTGATTGTTCAGTCTTGTTTTTACAATCGGTCTTTTAAAATGTGCTGCTGACTTTTACTGAAGACCTTGGTACCAGCTGATTCACATCAAGCTTCTGGTGTTGTAGCAGAGAAACTTCAGTTCTCAGAAACCCTCTTTCCCAGGGGACCAGCTCCGTTATGCTCCAGTGGACCACTGCCAGCCTGGCAGATATTTTGGATGTCGGCAGCCGAAGGCTCATGTGCTGCTGCCATGGTAGTTTGGGATGTGTGCCTGGTCTGGCATTCCCGGGCTGCTGCTCGGGCTGTGCTCTGTCCCATCTGCCAGCACCACCTCTGACACCTCTGGGAATGCCACCTCTGTCACCAGAGGTGTTGGGCGGCTCTGGGCTGGCCAGGTCCTGGTTTTCCTGTGGATCCTGCCCTCCAGAGGCACAGGGACAGCTGCTGCTGTGCTGGGGCCCGGGAAGGGCTGGGGCAGGGCATGCTTTCCCCATTAGTAAGGGCTTGGAGGGACCTCATTTTGCAACCCAGAATTAACTGTTTGGGCTGTGTGGAGTTCAGCTCTGGGAATGTAAACAGCCCTGGCTGGAGTCTGGGCTTCAGAGGCTCGGCTTGGGTTGGGCTGGGCTGTGCTCAGGGTGTCTCCTGGGGGAAGCTCCAGTGGAGGGTCTCCAGGCTGGTGGCCAGAAACCAGCACTGCTGGGCTCGGGAGAGCCCTTGGGAACACTGCTGCTCAGTCTTCCAGTTCTTAGTTTTTCATTCTAGAAGGATTTCTTCATTGCTTCCATTAGATAAGATGCAAGTAAGCCCTATCTCAAGGGCTGAGGACAGAAGTTTGGTGGTGAAAAAGAAATTGTTTATTTCTAGAAGTTTGCTGATCCCCTGGTTAGCCAGCAGAAGGAATTAGCATCCCACAAAGCTGCAGTTGGGTGTAAACTTTAAACTGGTCATACCAGTAATTCCGAGGGAGACAGGTCCCTTTGATGGTTTGCTGCTTCCCCTGCTCAGAGAGGAGATGGGCTGTGCTGCTATCACAGGGCTGCATTTTCTCTTTCATGGTTGTGATCACTGAAAAACAATATTATTTAGTGGCTCTCTCTTGGCTTCCTCATTAAAGGTGGAATGTGGGCCTGCAGGAAGGGTGAGGCCTTCCCCTGCTGCACTTCCGAGCCTGACATCATCGTCAGTGGCTGTTCAGATCCGCCTGGCCTGGCCACGCTCCTGCTGCCACCGAGGGCTGGGAGAGCATCCCTCATTCCGAGGGCATCCAGGTTGTCCAGCTGGGACTTTAGCTCCTTGACAAACCGCTTCAGTGTACAAAGAGTGCTGAAGATAAATGTATAAAACTATTTTGCACTTCACATACTGATCCGCTGTCTGTGGGTAGCCAGATTTAAAATGGGAACAAAGTTTTGCTAGCACAGTACTGAGTTGTCATTGCTTTTCATTCCAATGGATTTAATTTCCTAGGAAAAGGGAAAGGAAGGAGAAATCTATTCATGATTCTAAAGTTGTATGGAAGCTCTGTTGTTTGTGATGGGTTTTTCATTAATGTTGTGGCTAAAACCATTCAAAAACATCCAGTAACATTATAGGAGTCTAATGAAAGGTTCTGTAGAACACAGATATGAAATAATATTAATAAGAGCCGTTTAGAGTTACCTCTAAAGATAACTGATGCAAAATGCATTTTGTGATTCCCAAGAGCTAAAAGTGAATTTCCAAAATCTTGTTGCCGTTCAGCTGTTGCTGCAGGGTGGGAGGAGTTCCAGGAGCTGTCAGTGAGCGGCTGTTGCTGTGCTATCAGCAGCTCTGTGGGTTAAGGATGTGCACATACCTGGCTCTGAGGGCTCGGAGGTTCTTAGAAGTTGTTTGGAATTGCACCACGCAGGGTGGCTGTTTAATTTCCCAAACTGCTGGTTGGGTTCAGGCTGGGCCTTCTGCTCTGTCAGATCTTGGCTCTGTGGTGCCTGTTCTGGAGCGTGTCAGGGTAAGTGTGCCACACCGGGGGAACGACCTCCTGGAACACCCCGAATCCTGCTTTCCCTGCTCCCAGCCGAGGGCTGGGGGACAGGCAGGGCAGTGGGAGCCTCAGCTGTGCCATGGGGGTGGAGAAACCTGTTGCTTTTTTTTTCTTAAACAGATTTCTAGGCAAAAGAGGGAAACTGAGACCTGAATATCAGGATCACAGAATGGTTTGGGTTGGAAGGCACCTAAAGCCCATCCAGTGCCACCCCCTGCCATGGGCAGGGACACCTCCCACTAGCCCAGGTCACTCCAAGCCCCATCCAACCTGGCCTTGGGCACTTCCAGGGATGGATCATCCGCAAATGTCCCTGTATAGTGGAGATCTGTGTATAGATGATGATACAGATGTCTGTAAAGATGGAGAAGGTGGCTGCTCTCTCTTCCTTCTGCCACAGTCTGTTAGACACAGTTAATCCCTGTATTCCACATGAGGCACTGCCCTGTCTTGCTGCTTCTTCCTTGGGAAGGTCGAGCCCACTGGCAGCTGAGCTGCTGGAGCTCCAGCAAACTGCCATGGTCACCTCCTGTTAAATGCTGGTTGCTTTAACTAGAAAATCTTAATACATCTGGAACTGGCACAGGTTGCCCAGAGAAGCTGTGGCTGCCCCATCCCTGGAAGTGTCCAAGGCCACGTTGGATGGGGCTTGGAGCCACCTGGGCTGGTGGAAGGTGTCCCTGCCCAGGGCAGGGCGTGGCACTGGGTGAGCTTTAAGGTCCCTTCCAACCCAAACCATTCCATGATTCTCCTATCAAACCAGTTAGCTGAGATGTGGAGTAGTTGCCACTTAAGGTGAGATCAAAATCTGTTTAAGAGTGTGCTGCTGTAACTGGGGTGTTCTTGCAGTGTAGTGCTGCCATGTAATTTCTGATTGATTTTGCAGGGCTAAGAAAATAAAAATAAATAATTACTCTCTAATAGGATGTAATTTTCATCAGACAAAATATTTCTGTTTGGGTGAGAGAAAAGTTTATCAATCTGGTCTGTGTTTTCCTCAACAATTAAATATTCAAGTGCTGTCAGAGTATTTCGGGGGCTTTTGTCTGAGTCTGGTTGATGTTTTGAGCATTGCTTTATTCTGGTATTTAATTATTGAACACCTTATGGTTCACAACTAGTTCAAGCAGATAATGTGCCGTGAAATTGAAGTCAAATGCCTTAAAAACATGAACCCAAACCTGAAGGAACCTTGTCCTTGGAGGTGGTTGGGATGTTCTGCTGATGAAGCCTGATCAGGAAAACGCACTTTCTGTGCGTGCCCAGGCTTGCAGTGGCTTCTTAAACAGATTGAGCATCAGATAGAGTCTGTAGGAGCTGAGAGGCTCTGAGAGCAGGGAGGGGAAACTCTCTGAACAGGAAAAGGGAGTCCCGGCGTCCCTCCAAGTGCTCCCTGGCATAAACATGTAGTAATGGTGAGCAGCCGAGTGGAAGGGATCAGGGAGAACTGGATTTGGTGTTGTTGCAAAGGTGGAATTGAACACTGGTATAGCCAGTGAGCCAACAACAAATAAATCTGTGTCCACATTAAACACATCAAAGTTTAGGTGTAAACTGGGATCAGAAGAAGGTGTGGAATTGTGTGTGTAAAGGTTGGAGTATGTTTGTTGCAAGTGAGATTGTTTTGTCTGGAAGCGTGTGTAAGTATTCAGCATTTTTCTATCGAGATTAGACCTTTTCTGGGAAAAGGTCTGATGAGCTTTCTGAGTACCACATCTTTTCTATTGTTTCAGTATTACGGAATTCAGCAAAATGAGGCAGTGGGAGGTTTCTGGTGAAGGGGGTGTTTGTGTGAGGTTAAGGGAAGGGTCAGGCTGCCATTCCCACTGGTTGCTGGTGGGCAAAGCTCTGCAGTGCTCAAATACGAAAAGATGAAGGTGCCTCTGCTGCTTTTCTCATGTCTTTATATTCCTTTACATTCAGGTGTGTTGATACAACACGGTTTAAGGTGGATTTACAGCACGGAGTGAAACTCCAGTGCCTCAGTACACGTGTGCACTCAGGGGAGTGACTCAGGGCTCTGGTTTGCGCTGGGTTAATCCGTGTGCAGCTGGAAGTACCATGCAGAGCTTGGTGCAGTGCATCTGTGCTGCAGGCTGGGGATTCCAGGAATTTCAGGGTTTCCCAAGCTCCCTGTGCTGGGAGCAAGGGCTGTGTGTGACATGGTGAACATGGGGGTGTTTCCAGCAATGGTTGTAATGGGATTCTAACTTGGAACTGAGCAGGTTTTCTTGGAATTGTTAAGGCAGTCTTTGACCCTGAACTTGCCAATTGTCTGACAATTTCTTTTTTTCTCCCCTAGGGCTGAGAAAACAGAGGTACTCAGCGAAGACCTGTTGCAGGTATTGTAACACATTTATTAGGTATTTTTAAGCGCTCCTTGTGAAGTTTGAGCCTTCTGGGATTAGTGGAGTACCTAATGTGGGGATAAAATACTGCACGTCAGGGATAGAAACCTGGATGTCTTTGACTTCTCAGCACATGAAAAAACTAGGGATACATTTTGAATTTAAAAACCTCAGTACTTCTGTTTCTGAATCCAATCACGTGGCCTGATACAGTGAAGGAGGAAGCATTTTCTTTTAATTAGATGAACGAGCTTGATAAGCTCATGAACTGGTCATGGTCATCATCAGGTGCTGATGACCTGCCAGTCTGTGGTGGAGGGTGAAGAAACTCTGACTGGGCACAGCAAGTTCTGTCCTCGCTTCTGTTTCTCTTGAACAGCTCAACTGGGCCTTAAGAGAAGCAGCAAAAAACCCCACGCCAACTGCTTGCTAGTAGAGAATGGCAGTTTATTTTCTTAAAGTCTGTTATTGCTTATTGTTGTAAGTGTACAAATCCTTCTTGTTTAGCTTCTGATGTTAAATAAATGTACAAATGCTTCTTGTTTAGCTTGTGACGTTTGTTCTCAGATTTGTCATGCTGACAGTTGATTTGTTTGCAGACTTGTCATCTTTGTGAAAGGATATCATTTCATCAAACATGACTTTCACGGTGGAATTTTAGTTGCAACTGTCAGATTAACTAGGGTGACTGATTACGTGGAGCAGATTTAAATACAATCTTGTCCTACATAGTCTTTTTCCTCTGGTTTCTGTATGAAAGGCTTGTAAGAAGAACACAAATTGGTGAGGGGAGGCTGCTCTCGGCTGCTGCCGGGGCCTCGAGTGCTGGGTATTTCTCATTGCTCACAAAGCACCTCAGTGTGCCTGAGGTCAGGAGCTGGACAGGGAACAGGGAAGCCAAACAGATGATGCAGGTGCTTCTAGTTCAGATCTCTCCAGCTGCTCAGGTTCAAGGAGAAGATGAGGGAGCATATCAGCCTTCAAACTTGAGTTAGGCACATGAAATCATAGAATCACAGAGTGGGGGGGTCGGAGGGGACCTTAAAGCTCATCCAGTGCCACCCCTGCCATGGGCAGGGGCACCTTCCACCAGACCAGGTTACTCCAGGCCCTGTCCAACCTGGCCTTGGACACTTCCAGGGATGGATCATCCACAGCTCCTCTGTAAAACCTGTGCCAGTGCAATTGGGAAATGAGCTGACCTGAAACATTTCACCCCGTTCTCAGGGGACTGCTTTGTATAAACTATAAATACCTGGACAGTTTGACAATACTGTTCTTCTTTTCTGAGCAGGCGTACAATGAAGTGACATAAAGGCTGTTAAACACCTTGATAGCCTGCAAGGGCCCATCTGTTTTCTTGCTTAGCTGCAGAATAGTAACAAGAAGTGAAAGCCAAAAGCTCTGCTGCTTGTTGCCAAAAAAATTTTGCAAGCAAGGCTTTCCCAGGCCCTGAGCAGCCTGGCTACACCCAAGTGGAAGAATTTACTCACTTGTTTGTTTGCTCTTGGGGGCTTGTGGAGGGGCAGGAGGCTCTTATCTAACCCAAGAGCTTGGAAACGTGGTGCTGCTCGCTCAATAAACATGGTTCACAGTTGGGCTTTTTTTATATTTAGCTTAAGCTTTGCCTCAGGATTGTCATGGCTTTTTTTGTTCTGTTTTCTGAAGGGTTGTGCTCCATTTCAAGTGTCTGTTAAATGTGTTCCTGTCTGAAGACAAGGGATATAATTCAGTACTGAAAGGGCTTGTACAATAGCCCCACTTTCTGGCATGGCTTTGTAGCAGATAGTAAAGCAATTGTGTGATGTTCTGCACTCTGCAGATGCCCTGAGGGGACAGACAGCATGGCCTGTGGGTCACAGTGTCAGTTCAAAGGTGGCTTGAAGGAGATTAATGTCCTTTATGGTTTTCCTGACATCTTTGAACTAAAAAGCAGATGAGAGAGGAGAGTGTGTTATCGTGAAGTTCTGGGGTCACGTTCCTCCTATCAGTCATCTGCCCTTTGAGTCTGGCATTCAGGGTGCCTGGAAAGAGGCTCTTGGGAATGGGTGTGCTCCAGAGCCTTTCTAAGGAACATGAGCCACCATCCAGGGCTGCCCAGGGCTGCTGGGATCCGTGAGGTGCTTCAGGTACAGGATGTCACCATGTTTCAGGTGTGGAAAAACCCTGTGCTAAACCCCTGTGCTCAGTATTTTAAGAAGTCTTTAAAAAAATTAATTCTTTCATAACTAGTGGATGGTTTAGAATGTGTTGGGGGTACTTCCTCCCTGTGAGGGTGGGGAGGCCCTGGCACAGGTTGCCCAGAGAAGCTGTGGCTGCCCCATCCCTGGAAGTGTCCAAGGCCAGGTTGGACGGGGCTTGGAGCAACCTGGGCTAGTGGAAGGTGTCCCTGGTGGAACTGCTTGTGCTTTAAGGTCCCTTCTCTAAACCAAACCATTCTGGGATTCAGGAATTTAATTCTGAAGATAAAACAACAGTACACCACAAACAATATCTTCTTTTTCATGTATCTCCATATGGTCTGGTTTTTACCTGGACTTAATTTTGAAATTGTTGCTCCATGCTCTGTAAATAAAAGACGAAGCCTTGTGCTTTCAGAGCAGTCCCTGAGCAGTTTCTCTGCACCTTATTTTACTGTAATAGGTTTTTACTGAGCTTTTTGAGCACTTCAACTTGGATTCATCTTGCCTCCCGAAAATATAACTGAAGTGATTTTAGAGCTGTATCAAGAACTGGAATCTGTTCAGATTATTTCTACAGATGAAATGTTCTTCTTTTTCCTTGCTTTTTAAATAGAATCCATTCCAAAGGGCCTCCTGTTATTCTTGGTGAGTCATCAAAATGCAGATAAACAGCATTCTTTGGGTGCTGTGCGCAGAGGCTCCGTGCCATGAGCAGTTCTGTCCCACTGCTCATCACTTTGTTTGCTTTTGATGTTCTTTGAAATAAAATAGTCCAAATTCTTTACTTCAAATCCCTTAAAAGAAGAGTTTACCATGTATATATTTGTCATATTCACTGGCTGTGTATTAAGCCATGATTGAATTATATGGTGATAAATAGAACTCTTGTTTGTGCTTTGACACTTATTTCTTTAATTACATATCCCTTTTGAATCCCATTACTCTCTCCCTGAAAACACTGCATTGCTCATCACGTAGGAGCTTTGTCCTTGCGTTTAACAGCCAGGGAAGGACAAGCAGGAGGAAGCCTGGAGTACAGTACACACTGTGAATGAGCTGTCAGACGTGTCTTCAGCACCTCCTTTACAAGGTCACAGTGAAAAATGGAGTTTTCCCCCTAAATAAGTGTCTTAGATACCTGTGTGTGCCATTCATCTCAGATGGCAAGCGTCAACCTGACTCCTTTGGCTGAGAGGACAAGTAGGGGTGATGTTTTCTCTGTGCTGTGGGCTCTGACTGAATTGCTGTGCCACTGAGGAAAAAAACCAATTTAAATCTCTGTCCAAGCATTTTTGCTGTCGGGCACTTCTGCTAAGCAGCTGAATTGTGAGCTGGAGAATTTGAGAAAAATGCAACCCAGAGCAGAGTGTGGTGCAGGGGGAAGATTTTCTGCTGAGGCCAGGGAAATAACTTCTGGTTTTTTGTTTGGTTTTCTCTTCCTCCTCCGTCCCCCTCGGGCCCATCAGATCGAGAGGCGTCTGGACGCTGTGAGGTCCGTTTGCCACCTGGCCCAGAAGCGCCTGATCGGGTGTTTCCAGGGCCAGCATGGCACAGACCCTGAGAAGAGACACGTAAGTACGGCTGCCCTGGGCCCGTGCTGCCAGGCTGGGCTCTGTGAGGGCTGGCCCTGGAACACAGCTCTGCTGCGCTGCCCCACACGTGTGGGCAGGGGGGAAATACCAGCTGCAGCTCCCCATCCCCGCAAAACAGCACGACCCTGGAATGCCCTGGTAGTGTCAGGACACCCCCCTGTCTCTGCAGTCCTGAGTGCTCGCAGCTTCCAAGGAGACCCAGCTGGGAGAAGCTGCTCTGGATCAGACTCCTCACGTTTAGAATTGCCTGCTGGGCACTGCCACCTCCAGTTGACTGGAAATGTTTTCCTGGACACATCTGGTTTCTGCCCCTCTTTAGGAAAGCCATAGGTAGTTTTTCTTAAAGCATTAGAACCAGAAATAATTAACATTCAAGTTTCCTCCTTTTACTGAGTAACAGAGACCTGAAAGCAGGGGCACAGAATCTCTGGGAGAGAGAGGTGACAAGCTGGTTCCTTAAATCTCAAGTTAAAGCTGTTTATCTCTCTTTGGCAGTAGTTGAGATAAGTTTTGGGCCCATCATTCCAGCTAAGACTGAAAAGAAAGTGTTTTTCAGAGTATCTGAGAACAGGAGTCTTGAGGCTTGAAACTTTCTGTGACTTGGCATTTTCTTCAAGTCCAAGAATGAGCTGCGTGAGTGTGTAATAGAAACCATATGGAAGAGGAGAAGAGCTTAGAGGGGATGTACTGGGAAAGCTGGAAAGAGTGACTAGCACCAAGCTAAGCACTGTTCCTTCTGTTCCATAGAAAAAACTTCCTCTAACAGCTCTGGCTCAAAATATGCAAGAAGGATCTGTCCAGCTGAGTGATGAAACTCTGCTGGGGTAAGTGTTGGCCTTTCTTTGACTTGCAGTCCTACATTTTATTGCCTGCAGGGCTCTAGTTAGAGACTCTGGGTGCACAAAGCCTGATTTCAGTGTAATGAAACTTAATATTCCCAGATTCCTGCTCTAATCCAAAGGGAGAAACAGTGAGCAAGCAGTTTTTCTGGAATGATTTGGGGGCAAGTTTCAGGCTGAATTGCATTCCAGAGGATTCTGATTCTCTGCTATCATAAAAGCTTTTGAAAATGGCTTTTATCGTGGTGGATTAGCAGAATTATTATCTCAATTTGAAGTTTAAAATGTGATGTATTCCATAATGAAACTGAATTTTTATTATATAATGAACGGCATTCTGCAGGTTTGATTTAATGACTTAAAACAATGCCAATTTGCATTAATTCTTGTAGTTTAAAATAATTGTAGTTTAGCTATCCTGGCAAAGTGGTTATTTGCAATTTACAGGAAAGTGGCTGAAACAAATGAACATCCCATATCCTGAATTCCTAGAGCAAGTGGGTTGGAGAGAGTGTAAAACGACCTTAAAAACCTTTGTGTACGTGTTTGTGAGCCACTGCAGGAGATTGAAATGTGGATAAAAGCCCTAGGCAATAGGGCTTTTCCTTAGAACAGTCTTAAAATAAAGGTCGAATCACGGGTTTGGAGCCTGAGACTTGCCTATGGGATTGCTTGGCATTACAGTGTAAAGACTTTCACATTAACAGGGCTTAGGAGAAAATGAAATACTGCACTGAGCAATTTTCCTGCATCTGGTGAGATGGAAGGATGGGCTTGGAAATAAATACTGACTTTAGGGCTGGTATAATCACCTGGATGTCTTAAAGCCTCCAAAATGTTGTCATGGCTCAGGAATTGTAGAAGACACAGGTTTAATCACACCCCTTGCCTATCCCAGGTTTGTCCAGGACAGGACAGAGCCTTTGGGTTTATGCCGCTGAGTGATGCTTTGCTTTGTACAGCACAAAGCTTCCCAAAAGGGCCACCACTGCTCTGGTCTGAGTCTTTCTTCTTCAGTCAGTAGTAACTCACTTGACAATTTCCTGTCATTCTTAAAGGAAAATGCTGGATACCTGTGGGGATGCAGAGAATAAACTGGCAATGGAGCTCTCTCAGCATGAAGTGCAGATTGAAAGAGAAGTTCTAGATCCGCTGTGCCTATTAACAGAGGTGAGTCACCTCAGCCTGAATGAAGAAATACATCTGGATTTGTGGATAAACTGAGCAAAAAGGGTTTCTCTCATTGCTAAGAATAAAATAAGGAGCCCTGTGTGGTGGAAAATGGATGCCAGGGCTACAACATGGAGTTTATTGCAATGCACAGTTTAAAAATCAACGTAAACCTCAAATTCTCATTTTAGACAGAGATCCCGAACATTCAGAAGCAGAGGAAGCAGCTTGCAAAGCTGGTGCTGGACTGGGATTCTGCAAGGGGAAGGTAAGAAAGAATTTTAATTATTGGGTGCTTTTCTAGTCACTTTTCTAGAACTTCTTGTTGGCACCTCATGGCACCTGATCTGGTACTTGCTTTTGGAATGCTGTTGTGTGCAGGTAATGTTTAGGTGAGGAAAGACAAACTTAATGTTTAAGTTGCGCCAAAAAAGAACCCAAGACTACTAGATCCAAACAGAATCAAGATCTTGGAGCTCTCATATGTCTATATGTAATTGGGAAAATGTTGGACATTCTTTTCCTTTCCAGTTCACTGAAATGTTCCACTTTTCTTCCACAGATACAACCAAGCCCACAAGACTTCAGGAACAAATTTCCAAGTGCATCCTTCGAAAATAGAATCTCTTAAGGAAGAGATGGATGAAGCTGGAAATAAAGTAGAGCAGTGCAAGGTATGGGCGGGATGAGTGTGCTTTGCGCTTCTCCCCTTGGCAAGAGCAGCGATCAGAGCTGCTGCTTCAGCCTGAAACTGCCTGACTGCTGCAGCTGCAAATCATGTGGCTCTTAAACTGTCTGTCTTAAGGGTATTTTGGTGCCAGCTGATCTCTGAATTGCTTTAATTTAATGAGGAACTCCGGGGTTTTTTTGAAGTGGGGTATTTTACGTTGTTTTCTGTTTCAGTCTGGGGCAGTTCTGGGAAGGAACTGTGTCCCAGCCCGGACTGAATGTCAGGGTGCTGGGTGCTCCAGGCTGTGGAGCAGCCGTGCAGTGGGAGCTTCCTGGATGAAACTCAAGCTGTGCCATGCAAGGAACACTCTGACTGTTACAGCTCTGAGCAGCTCACGTTCACTTTCACTTCTCAGTTGGCAAATGCTTCATCGTGCTGCAGCTGAGCTGGGGACCGAGACCGCTTCTGTTAGTGCTTGTCTTTGAATGCTGTAAATGTCAGATTGCCGTTCAGTCCAGTTGTTGACTGAAGTGGGCAACTGCTTTGCTGTATAGAAAACAGTTAAATGTTTTAAATTCATTTTGCTTGAGGAATACATAGAGCAGAGCCAGGTGCATTACTGCTTCCTGTAGTGCTTGAATTGACAGCTCGAACTTACTGCAGGCAAAATAAACACAGGGGAATCTGTCTTTCTGTGTAATTTGAAATGTCCCCGTAAATTTCATGTACTATTTTGCATTCTTTTCTTTTCCAAAGGATCAGCTTGCAGCAGACATGTATAGCTTTGTGTCCAAAGAAGGGGAATACGCTCGATGTTTTGTTATGGTGAGTATTTTCAGTGTGACTCTGACTCGGCACATCTGTGCACAGACACTCAGTTCTCAAAGATGACATTTTGAGTGCTAAACCTTCTAGTCTTGTCTTATGTGCTCATCAGAAGCTAATGCTCTTTTTGTTTTTAAAATGTGGCTTCTGTTCTCAGTTATTAGAAGCACAAGCAGATTACCATAGAAAAGCATTAGCAGTCATAGAAAAGGTCCTCCCCGAAATTCAAGCCCATCAAGGTAAAGTAACCTGTGCTCTGGCTGATGCTTCTCCTTGCCTGTGCCACCTATGCACAATATTCTCCTCCTTTATCTTGATTCTCTTGCATGCACACTGATTTTAATAAGGCCATTTTGATCTACTTAACAATTTTTCATTCCCAAGCATAATTCCATCTTCGTGTCCTCTGGAGTTCTCCAGCCATATTTAACACACTAATAAAATATTAAGGATCTCTCTGATACCTCTGATAGGAGGGTAAAGGAAGGATTTTTCTATTTGCTTACACTTCTTCCTTGTTATCATGTGCCCTTTTGCTGATCCATACCTGCCTTTGTAGGCCAATGAAAGTGTCATTGTGATTTAGGAACATATTAGGGGTCCTTGGTTCTTGAATGATTACCAGGTAATTATCAGGAAAACTCCCATGTATTTAAGGAACTTGATTCCCCTCCCTGCCCCAACCTCCCCTTTTGTACCCTTCATGCTGGAAAATGGAGATTTTGGGTTCTTGTGCTGATTACTGACAGTTTAAAAAAGGGTATTATCCAGCTTCACTTCTTCCCTAAGAAGAAATGGAACTGCTGCAAAGCTTCCCGCTGTCAGTGGGAGTTTAAGGTGTATCACTGAGGATTTGGGGTGAAGATGCACCATGTGTCTTGGAAACTGCTCTCCTGAATACTGGCTGTGCTGGTCCTGAATTTTCTAAGTGCCTTGGAGAAACGGGTGAACAAAGTCTGAGAAAAATACAACCTGAGCTGAGCAAGGCTCAGGTACCTTCAGTTGTGGGTCACAGGCAAGTGGTAAAAGCTGAACCATTTAAATACATAAATAGAGAGGAGCGTCGTGCTGGAAGGTGGTACAGAATATCTGTGCCCTGTCAGTCTGGGAGGCGAGGGAATGCAAGCAGGTGATGTTTGTGCAGCAGCAGGGATGCAGAAGGGCTGTGCAGAAGGCTCTTTGTCACTGCTTTAGATTTGTTGTTGTTGTATGAAAAGTTTGTACAAAGCAGCTGAGGAAAAAGTGCTTCAGAACAAATTGGGCTCCCAGGAAGGTGGGTCTGGAGCCGTGGTGGGTGAGTGCTGCAGTCCAGTGTAGGGAATCACCTCAGTTGTGTTTCTAGCTGCAGTGTAGATTGGAATCACAGAATCCTGGGACGGTTGGGGTTGGAAGGCACCTTAAAGCCCATCCAGTCCCACCCCCTGCCATGGGCAGCGACACCTTCCACTGACCCAGGTTACTCCAAGCCCTGTCCAGCCTGGCCTTGGACACTTCCAGGGGTGGGGGCTGAGGCTTGCTGTGACTTTGAACAAGTGCTGAGGTTTCTTTTCCTAATGTTTGCTGTAACCTGCAAAACTTGGGAAATGCCACATGCATCTCATGGATTGCTAATGAAAGAGAGAGATGAAACCTTAGGAGGGAAGTGGGTGATGTGGTTTTGTAAAGAAAAAGGGTGAATTAAATCTTTTGCAGAACACTTCGTGTCTTCAGAGTGCTCTTTCGAGTCCTCTGAAGTTTTTGTCTTTCTTGGCCTTTTTTCCACATAAAAGAAGTAACACATATATACTAACAATAACCTTTTACATCTGCATTTTTTCAGTTAAAACAGTAGAAATGGGTGAAAAAGTAAATTGTAGGAAAGAAGAAATTCGTGTTCAATTTGGAGAAACTTATGCCAATTTGAGTTAAACAACAAGTAAGGAATTGAACCGACAATTTGTGCATTACGGTGCTGGGCTGTCACCGTGGTAGTTCTGATGTGAGACACTCGGGCTGTTAATGTTCATTATAAGTTGCTGATTTCAGGAATCACATTTCGGGAATAAATTTTGTATTAACAGCTCCGTTTTTATTCACTGTATATACAATTATAATGAAAATCAGCCCAGGTCATGCAATCTGGACAGAATTTTTCTCAGATTCTTACAGACTGAAGCCAAGTCAGTGCAACTGGAACGTGCAGCTGTGTGCTGGCACTTGTGTTAAGGTTTATTTATAATTCCAGTTATACACAGGGTTTGTATGTGATATTCCACCCAGAAAGATGCAGAAGTATTTTTTTCTTGACCACCAGCAGCTTCATTTTCTCTTTCCTCATGATACAAGGGACTTTACCAGTCCAGGGCTGTAAAACTCCTGCTGTAGTCTGAACTTTTCTGTGCTGTACTAGATGCTTTCTTCTCTTCTTGCCTGGGCTGTAATTCAGGGGTCTGGTAGATATTCTGCTCAGTGTTTTGATACTCTCCAACTAGACAAATGGACTGAAAAACCAGCTTTTGGAACTCCATTAGAAGAGCATCTCAAGCGCAGTGGGCGGGAAATCGCAGTCCCTATTGAAGCCTGTGTGATGATGCTTCTGGAAACGGGGATGAGAGAGGAGGTGGGTAATTCCCATGCCATGAAGGATGGGAAAAAGAGTCCAGTCGAGCTCATGGCCTAGTGTCTGTGTGTGTTAATACGTAGCTGAAGTAATTTGTTCATTACTGTAAATGATAAATGTTTGGCAACAGAATAACCTTGACCACTGGTTGAAGTATCTTTGAGATGAATTCACCTGCAGTGAAAATCAGGGAGGGCCAAGGGTGAGAGGGAGCTAAAACGTGGTCAGGTGGCGGTGACATGACACACTAAGGCTATAACACTGTCAGGTTGAAGACACCAAACCTGAAACGTTCTGAAAGAGACTATTACAAAACTTCTGCTGTTCTGTGCTCGTGCCAATGTGTTGTTACCAGTCACGTGATTTTATTTTTATGATGCAGGGCTTATTCAGAATTGCTGCTGGAGCCTCCAAGTTAAAAAAGCTGAAAGCTGCCCTGGACTGTTCCACTTCCCAGCTGGATGAGTTCTACTCCGACCCCCATGCTGTTGCAGGTATTGTGAATGTTCCGAGTCAAAACCAGCTGGAAATGGATACAACACAACTTTGTGCTGTTAATTTAACTGCTGACCTGCTGCAGTGTGAGATGTCAGTCTCTGCAGATAAAATAGGAGGGAAAATAAATCGAAAGTTGCCTTCATTGCACAGTTTGACACAGATAAATGTGGGGTGCCCATGCTCATCACACCTGGTGTATTCCTGTGTGTGACAGCAGCGTGTAAAATTCAGGGATCAGTGTAATCCCAAGTGTCACATTTCCTCTCCTGACAGGAGTGTTAATGTGATCAGGGGAGATTAGAGCCACCTCTAAAAAGGGCTTCAAAAGTTCTTTGCTCTGCAGAGATGATTCAGAGTTTCAGAACACATGTTTCTGTTGAATTACAGTAATTACTGACAGACCTTCCGTGTTAAGATTTGAGCAGTTACGCCGTGGAAGTGTCAGGCCTTCCCACTGTATTCCCTGGTACTTGGGACCTACTGCAGAGACCAAACTGCAAATCTGAGGAGAGAATTTGAACTGAGGTCTGAAAGCCGTGGCTGAGGAGCCAACCTGTTCCTGTCTGCATTGCAGGTGCCTTGAAATCCTATTTGCGGGAGCTGCCAGAACCTCTGATGACCTACAGCTTGTATGAGGAATGGACACAGGCTGCAAGGTAAGCATGCTAAAAATAGCTGCAGAGGAAAACATGCTGCATATTTTTATCAATTTTGGTTCTTCATAGATGAATTCAAAAGAAACAACCAAGCTCACACACTTCCCTTTCTTATTTCTGCTCTAACGGGTATTTTGTGTAACAAATTATTTTAAATTTTGTGGTTCAGTTTAATCCTAATTATACAAGATGTGGTGAAATACCTACTTTTTGTTTAACCATAAGGGCTGCTTCAGACTGCTGGTTGCACGCTATTGATGCCCAAGCAGTTTTCTTTCGTTGCAGGTAGAGATAATCCAGGGATCTGACTTGCAGGTTACTGAGCTTTACTGAGTCCAAAACAGTGCATTAATTTGGCATAAATGGAGGCTTACACTATCATCCCTTTGTCACTCCAGAAACAAGAAATTTCTGATTTGAAAATAAGATGTAATGGGATTTATTTTCCTTTCAGCATTCAGGACCAGGATAAGAAGCTCCAAGAGTTATGGAGAATTTGTAACAGGTTACCTGAGCATTACCGTGTTAACTTCAGGTACGTGTGAACATCTGTTAGCTCAGCTGCTCTGGTGCTGTTACTGCTTCTCAAAGCTGATTATCCAAAACTCAGATCCAGGGGTGGTTTTCTTGGCCAGATTCAGTGAGATTTATAAAAATTCATCTTACTTTATCCAGCAGTGGGTATGCAGAGGTGATGGTAAATTTTTCAGTCAGGTTAATTCACTACTGACTGTCAGGAAATAGTGATGCATGGAACCCTACTACGTAAGGGTCATGCTGTGCTCTTCTTTGTATTTTCCAGTCTTAGAAATCACATCTATCTTAAATGTCTCATTTTTCCTTTTGGTTTTGCCTTTTGGGAATGAATTGGAATAAAACCAACTCTAATGATTCCCAGAAGCATGGAAGTTCCATTACAGGACATGAAACTAGCTGAATCTAAATGTTTTTCTCAGAAAATATAGTAGTTCTGTAGTTTCACTTTGCGAAGGTGGAGCTGCTTTCTTTGCTACCCACTTGAACTTTTACTGATGAGTAGAAGCTTAGGGCCAGGTCCCAAGCAAGGAGGCTGCTCATCTCACTTCTGTGGTTTTGGGAGCTGTTGTTAAAAGTTCTTGAATTTTTGTTACTTGCTTTTGACAAGAAATGCTCTTAGTTTCTGCTGTTTAATGATTTCTTTCCTTTTTGCGTAGGTATTTAATCAAATTTTTAGCAAAGCTTGCACAGAACAGCGACGTCAACAAAATGACTCCCAGCAACATCGCCATAGTCTTGGGCCCCAACTTGTTATGGGCAAAGAATGAAGGGTGAGTTCTTCAGGAAAGCCACACAACAGAACTTCATCAAGCTTTGTTTTAAATCTTGTAGCCTATTCACAGCAACAGACTGCATACCTAAAAAATATTTCAGGTGTTCTCTCAGCCTGTGCCTCCAGGCCCTTTTAGGCACGAAGCTCTTTGGGGGTGTTTGCAAAAGCTGTGAATGTTACTCAATAGTCCGGAGTTCAGCACAGTTCTCTTTATGTGCTGCTGAGGAGTCAATCCACCATGCTTAGCATCGGCTGTCGTTTAGGTGATATGAACTTTTAGTTTTCTCACTGTGTTAGGACTCTGTACGAAGTGTTCTCCCAATCTCTCCTGCAGATCCCTTGCTGAAATGGCAGCAGCAACTTCAGTCCATGTGGTAGCAGTTATTGAGCCAATTATTCAGCATGCAGACTGGTTCTTCCCTGGAGGTAAATTCCTGCCATAGTTAAAAGAATGTTATATTACTCTACACAGGTAAACCTCCAATAGCTTTTGCAGCGAGGCCCCATTTGGCATCTGTGTGTCTTAGGATGTATTCTGTCTGTCTCTCCTCTAGATGAAGACTTCAATGTGTCTGGGGCATTTGTGGCGGTTCCTGCTGTTAATTCCAATCACTTGTCACACACTGGGAATGACTATGAATGTGGGACACTGGAAAGGAAGAGGCCTGTTAGCATGACTGTGATGGAAGGGGATTTGCTGAAGAAGGAAAGGTAGGTGTAATTCACGGGTTAGGTGTTAATTATTAGCCCTCTCTTGAGGAGGCTTTAATCAGGCACACTTTTATTGGTCTCAGGAGAGGAATTTAATGGAAATACTGTAGATAACAATAGTGATTTGTTTCATGTTGTTGCAGCCTGAGGATGGTTCAAAGGTAATGTACTGTTACTTACTTCCAGTCACACTCCATGCATGGTAAATCCCAAGCAGATATTGCTGCTCCCAGTCACCATTTTCCTAGTACAGATTTGGGGGGTCTAAAATTCACTGAAACGGAAGTGTTTTAGTAGCATCTCTCAGTCTCTAACTTCTGATATTCCATGGCTTCTCTTTCAAAGCCCATAAGCTGAGGTGGTGTTACCTGGTGCCTTCATGATAAGACTTCTGAGTTGATGATGGTACAGTATTGCCACAGTGAGCAGTAGAATGCTAAAAAATACCAGTAAAACGTGCTGTTTCCCATATAACATGTAGTGTAACGTTCATTATTATCACTCATCATGGATATTCAAGTGATGTGCTGTTTTGTTTTTAGCTGTTGATGCAAATGTTAAGTTGTTACCTGTTAGCTATGGCCAGCCACATGCAAATTTGTCAGCACTCACAGAGGAAGAAGAAAATCAGTTCAAGATTCAGTCTTTAACACAACAAGAATAAAATTAAATTCTAGAATGAATGTGCTGTATACATTCTAAAATCTGTTAGAGTTGGGGTCTATTTATTTGAGTTGTCCTTGAAACACAAATAGAATCATAGAATGATTTGGATTGGAAGGGACCATAAAGATCATCTCAATCCAACCCCCAAATCACAGCCTACATCCAGTAGCTTTTTTTGAATCTGTTCTGCAACTTAGAGGGTAATAGAAACAAAATTCATGTGGCAGAATACATTCAGTGAGGAACTACTCTGGTGTGCAAGGAAATGTCTGTATTTACATGTGAAATTCTGAGTGCTTTGACCTCATTGTCATCAGTGTTTGTCTTCAAGTGTACTGGAGTAGTTTGTTCACTTATGTTTAGCTTATCCCTCTGTGTGGATAAGCCAAATCCTGTTGCATGTCTTAACATTCCTGGTGTCCTGCGGCCAGTGGAAGCTTTAACATGGTGGTGTCCTGCAGGCAGTGGAAGCTTTCCTTGTTGCTGCTTTGCATGCCGAGCAAGGGGGGTTGTGTCGGGGTGTAACATCCAGCGTCCTGTTGCTGCAGTGCCTGGTGTCGGCTGCGTGCTGTGTTCACTCTCTCTTCTCTCTGTAGCTTTGGTGTGAAGGTTCTGGACTTGCCAGCGAACCCTCGGCGATGTGGCACTGTAAACAGAAAGCACACATCCCCGGCCTTCCAGCCCCCGCTGCCGCCCGCGGAGCCGGGCGCCGAGCAGCACCCTCCGGCTGCGGGGGCTGACTGCGGCCCCGGGGGGGCTGGGCTGGCTCTCTCTGCTGCCTCAGCAGAATTCCAAACTCAAGGCGCTGAGGATGTCAGGTAAGAGGCGCAGCTTCCGCTGGCAGTGGCTTGGCAGGCGGCTCCAGCAGCAAACTGATGTGTCCCCTGTGTCTGCTCCACAAGGCACCTCTTCCAGCTGGGATGTGCTTTGTCGGGCGTGAGCCCCTCAGGCCTGGGCAGCAACCCCGTGCAGGAGCTCTCCTGCCGTGCTTCCAGAATTGGTCTTTTAAAATAACATATGTAGTTCTGGATGTTCCTGAATTCATTTTCTAGGATAATGGCATTCTTGAGGGGAAGAATTATGATGAAATATACTAAAAAAGACTCTACTTCTGCTTCCCACATTGACCTTCCCTGGTTATGCTCCAGAGGTGTGCACACAGGGTGGTATCAGTTTGCTGCTGAAAGAACAAAACCTACCAGTGGCAATACCAGAAACCCGTTGGTCTTGTTTGTTGTTTCTTGTACATGTTATCTGGATATTGTCTCTTGTTTTGTTTATTTGTCTGTAGCAAGTGTTAGTGATAACCAGACTTCCTTGCTGGAAAACTGGAAGTCAGTTTGTCATATTTCAGTATTAGTTTCTTTAGGACAAGTACTGTAGCCAGGTTTTGTGCTATTTAATTACTATGGAAGCTCTGCCGTCATGTCCCCGGGATGAATATACCTGGACTCCAAGGCTAATTGCAGTAACCCCAGCCTTCCTTCCATGAGAGGTGAAAGCAGCACTTTGCTTTCAGTCCTTCTGTGGTCTGAGAGGTGCAGCAGGCCACGTGTAAAGCCTGCGGTGCTTCCCCATGTCAGCCTCAGCATCTTGGGGTGCAGCCCCACTGTGGAGGTTCGATGCAGCACTGACTTTTGCATAAAGCTTGTTCTCAGGTGACAAACTTACAGAACCAGCTCATGGAAATCCCCTGCAGAGCAGGACTTCCTCCACAGAGCTTTTGTGGCAGAGGCAGCTAAAACGAAACCTTGGGGGTAGTGTCTGAAAGTTGCACTTAAAATCTGCACAGACTCTGTTCAAGTACTTGCACTTTATTAACAGCATCTGGAGAAATGAGGGTTGAAAGGTGCCAGTAGGTGTGATTGAAAGTTACTCCTTTTGAGGACTAAATTGCTGCAGGTGACTATAAATATAAAGAAATGAGTGAAGATCAGCAAGTCCAACCATCAACCAGCACCCACCACCATGTTCACCACTAAACCATGTCCTCAAGCTACATTCACACGTTTTTTGAAGACTTCCAGGGCTGGGGACTCTACCACTGCCCTGGGCAGCCCCTTCCAATGCTTTACAACCCTTTCTATGAAAACTGTTTCCTAATATCTGACCCGTAGCACAGTTTGTGATGTAAACGGAACAGGTGCAGCTGAGCTGGGCAAGGCACATTGTAACCATCTTCTAATGCAGGACTTTTAATTTTCAGTGCCTCGAAAGCTAAGGACAGCACGTCTTCAGCCACTCCTCCGCCGGTGAGGAACGGCGGGCACGCGGGCACCGCCCCGGGCCAGGCAGGGAGCAGCACCAACCAGCTCTGCGTTAACCAGCCCCAGAACGCAGCAGGGCCCAGTCCCCATGCCCTGAGGAGAGGTGGGTTTTTAGTGCTCTTCAAGCCACTGTGCACCACCTCTTGGTGCACTGCAAAAGTGCTACTCAAGTGACTTTATTAGTGTCTCTTCCCTTATTACAGACAGCGGGTTAATCTGCTGGCGTGTCACTAAGGCCTGGCCATAAAGCATCTGTGACTTTGGGACTCTTGGAAGGCTGATAGGGGTGTCACCAGTGCTATTTAACAAACTCTCTCAAAGGCTGTTGATTAGTAAATGTGTGCACACTTCTGTAGTTTCCTACTGCACTTGATAATACCCTGTTGTGTTATGATTACTGCCTTCTGTACTGCTAATTTCTTTCTTTGGGAGCTTGGTCTAGAATCCCTGAAACCCAGAATGGTTTGGGTTGGAAAAGACCTTAAAACTCATCCAGTCCCACCCCCTGCCCTGGGCAGGGACACCTTCCACTATCCCAGGTGGCTCCAAGCCCCGTCCAGCCTGCCCTTGGACACTTCCAGGGAACAGCCACAGCTTCCCTGGGCAACCTGGGCTAGGACCTCACCTCCCTCACGGGGAGGAATTTCTTCCCAATACTAGTCCTGCCCTCTGGCAGTGGGAAGCCATTCCCCCTTGTCCTGTCACTGTGTGCCCCTGTAAGAAGCTCCACAGTCCCTGATGTTGAGGTGTTCCCTCTTCTCTCCACAGCTGTGAAAAAGCCGGCGCCAGCCCCCCCCAAACCAGCCAACCCCCCGCCGGGGCAGCCAGGAAGCCAAAGCTCTTCTCCAGCTGCTCAGCCACCGTCTGTCTCTCCAAAACCACCTGCCAGAAGCTCTTCTCCTCCTGCTCAACATGCAAACCAAGGAGCAGCTCAGACCTCCGCTTCCCAGGTTTCTGCACCTCGGAGATACTCCAGCAGCCTCTCCCCAATCCAGGCTCCCAGCCACCCACCCCCTCAGCCCCCAACACAGGCAACTCCTCCAGCGCAGCCCAAAGCAAACAGCCAAGCGTGTCCCGGCACTGGCAGCGATCACGGACCAGAGCAGCCCTGTTCCAGCCTCCCGCAGACTCCGACACCGCCCGACACCCCCCCGCTGGGAAAGCACCCCAGCAGCTCCCCATCGCCCCAGCCAGCGACTCCAGAGCCCTCCCAGGCTCCCTCCTTACCTCAGAGTGGCACCCTGCCCCGGCCTCGGCCCGTGCCCAAGCCCAGGAACAGACCCAGTGTGCCCCCTCCGCCTCACCCTCCCTCTCAGCTGCCTGGAGATGGGACTATTGCAAATCCCACACAAACAGCTTCCAAAATAGTCACAGGTGAGTGGATCCTTCCCTGCTCGGTGTCTCCTCGGGGAGTGGAAATGAAGACAGTAGTACCTGTAGCTGGAAACGAGTGTGGGGGGAAAACTGAAAAGCACAAATAACAGTTAAAATACTAAATAGCCCATTTGCAGTTAAATGCCCAGCCAGCTGCTCTGCACGTAAGGGTTTGGGGCAGTTCCTCGGTGATGGCTTCATTCCTGAGGCAGAAAGGTTTGGGGGCAAGTGGAGATGAGCTTGTTTTATTTTTTTTCCTGTTTGGAAGCTGAACACTGATAGCAGCTCGCTGGAGCTGTCTCCAGGCTCAGATCTTGGCAGGCAGTTCTGCTTGTACATCTGTTGCCAAAAAGCAAGTATTTGGAGGAGGGAGAAGATGTAGCCAAGGATAGTGGATTTCAGCACATACTAAGATAAGGAAAGGGCAAAAGTGGTCACTGACACGTGTTCTAATAGGCAAAACACACAGAGAATGTTTTAAAAACCTTACAAGAACAGAGTCTTCTGATGCTCTTTTAAGTTGAACATCCAGAAGCTGAAGATTCACTCACACTCAACTGCATTTCTTGGGTCAGTATTTATAGAGCTTCGTATTGTAAATGCAATCTTTCTGTTTTGAGACAGTTGTGAAGCAAAGACGAACGTTGTCTTCTCACAAAAACTTCATGAAGCTTCCAGTTACTAGTTTGATAGGGATAATGATAAGTTAATAAAGTTAATTTTTTTTTTAAATATAATGCTGAGACCATTCAAAACCAGCTGATTTTGAAATGTTCTCCTGCTGAGTTGCTGCTTATTCTGGGATATTCTGAATGAGGAGATAATGAATGTAGAGACTAATGCTTTTAAATCGACTTATAATTAATAGTGGTTAAAACTTTCCCATGACACTGCAGCTTCTCTAGAACTAGACTAATGTATTGGAATGCAAAGTATCAATTCTGTTGCCTAACAGCTTTACCCCAATGCCTTCACAGGTGGGGATGGTTACTGCGAATAAGGTTTGTACTCACAGAAATGTGCAATATCAGCTGAACTGCTCCTGTTTGTAGCTTGAGTTTGGACTTGCGCTTTGGAACATGTGCTCTCTCAAGTCTGTGTATCTCATCCCTGTAGCATTCTGTCTGTGAGAGGGTTTAAGACCTCTGCTGCTTCATTTTCATAGTCCTGTGAATGTTGTTAGTCCACATGTACCTGTAAGGGAGCAACACTTGACGCCCAGTCCCCAGAACTAGTCCCCAGGTCAGGTGCAGTGAGTGACCCGTTCCCAACAGGTTTGTCCTCCTCAGTGCAGGCAGATCCTGCAGCCCCTGTTTTTCCTGCAGTTCGGTGGGTTATGGTTACATTTATGTAGGCCTCACTTTAGGTTTGCAGTTACTTTCAACCACTCGGAATTTATTTGGCCAAATCCAGGTTGCTGTGACTAAACCTGTGGCAGAACAGCCCCAGCAGCACCTGCAGTGTGACACGTTGGTGTTTGCCCCGGGCAGCCCCAGCCTCACTACCTCACCTGTGCTTGGTGCCAGCCCCAGACACACCTCCGTGGCTCGGGGGAAGGCGTCAGGGATGTGCTCTGCCCTGCGGAGGTACCAGCTGCGGGGCAGGCTGGAGAGGGCGAGGCTGTGTTCCAAATCGTCTCGAGATTGGGCTGTTTACAGCAAAGACACTGCAGTCAGAACCCCATTGAGGAGTCAAATTGGAAATAGTTTGGGTTTGGGGGTTTTTTTTAATTGGAGAAACAGGTTGCCCAGAGAAGCTGTGGCTGCCCCAACCCTGGAAGTGTCCAAGGCCAGGTTGGACGGGGCTTGGAGCAACCTGGGCTAGTGGAAGGTGTCTCTGCCCATGGCAGGGGGTGGCACTGGGTGATCTTCAAGGTCTTTTCCAACCCAAACCAGTCTGTGATGAAATTAGCAGTAAACAAGCTGCTTATGCAACTAAAAAGTAGCTTTGCTTTTTAAGTAACTGACTTTTCCTGGTTGAATGTCTGATGTTTTTGTCAGTATATTTAAGTACATTACAAATCCCAAGCTCAATTCAGAAGTAAGGCTGGGCTCTGGATCTTTACAGCACTTTTACACACTATTAAATAAAGAACAGCAGCTGTGCTGATGAGTCAAACTTTAAGGAAAGACTTAACCTTTTTGTCTAAGTGTTCCATAGTTTGACTGTGTTTGGTTTCATTTTGGGGGTTTCCTGGTTCTGAGGAAATTGCTTTAATGATAACAGACAGGCAGGGTTTGTTCTACCCCAGTGTAACTGGAGGAATCCTTAACTTCTGAGTCCCAGCCAGCTGGTGTGCAGGGGCTGCTTCCTTAGTGGGGGAACTGGAACTGGGCAAGGCAAGCACCTGCCAGAGGGGAGTGATGGGCACAGCTTAATATCACTCCTTTTGAGTGCAAACCATAGCAAATTGGCCAAGTTGTGTACTGTAACCACAAAAAGAAGTTTCCAGGAAAGGAAAGCTGCTGAGGAAGGATTCTCTCCAAAACTGGTAAAGGGACCTAGAAAATACAGTCAGTTTTGCTAAAAACCCCTTGGGGAAGAGCTGAAGCGATACTCAGGCTCACCTCCGGCAGGACACTCCGTGAAGGAGCATCCACCTTTTCCAGATCAGTCTGTTTTTAGAGGATTAATATTCTGAATTAACACCACTGCCTGTCACATAAGAGCTCTAATATTTACACCTGCATATGTAAGCACTTATAGACTCACCTAATTCACAATATGCAGTCACTGTTTTTAATTTTAACCTGAAAGCGCAAGGAAACAACAGAAGCCAAAATTAAGTTGCCAGCAGACCTCATGATAATACCAGAACAGGAATTCTGAATTGTTCTCAGTATACTGTTGATTCCTTTGTCCGCGTCCTGGGCATTAGCAATGCCTCAAATTCTATTTATGGTGTTAAAGGAATAAACCCTAGAATATTCTAATCAAGAATTTTATTAAATAATCTAGATGTTTGACCAGCATTCAGTAGGAACTGTATTGGCAAGTTCAATGGTAAGGAAAAGGCACCTGATTGGCCAGACCTGTTGCTAATTGATAATCATGTGTGTGCTAACCCCAGTACTAACCAGTCACCAGTAACCTGCTTGCTCGTGTCTCGGCGGGGCATGGCCCGAGTGCGGCTGCTGCTCGCTCTGACTAAACCTACTAAAAGTGCTGGAGAGCAGAATGTGCACAGCCCTCGGTGTCTCACTGGCCACTCTCACCCTGTGCTTTCTCACGGGCACAAATCTGGAAGGGCTGTGTTCGGTGCAGAGGCTCCTTCTGTACCAGCTGTCACCAAACCCTTGGGTGTCACAAATGCTCCTTCCCTGTGCCACAGGGCCACAGAATTGTTGGGGTCGGAAGAGAAGCTGCGGCTGCCCCATCCCTGGAAGTGTCCAAGGCCAGGTTGGACGGGCCTGGGAGCACCCTGGGCTAGTGGAAGGTGTCCCTGCCCACGGCAGGGGGTGGCACTGGATGGGCTGTAAGGTCCTTCCAACCCAAACTGTTCTGGGATTCTGTGGCTTAACTGCCTGATCAGTGTCAGGCCAGAACATGATGGAATTCCACCTGCTGTATTACAGTATCCTGGAATACTGATCCCTGCAGGTTGTGTGAGGCTGTGAGGGGCTGAGAGGAGCAGGGGAGGCTGTGCTCCTGTGTTTGAAAATAAGGCCTTTATGTGGATTCTTTATTGATTTAAGTGATGTAAATTACTTTCTGTTTGGAACAGCTGCTGGGTTGCAGTAAGGGATGTCGTGGCATGTCAGCTTTCCAAAACTCTGACAGTGTTTTCAGTTATCTTTTTTGAACTCTTAGGGATTTTTCTGGTCTTATAACTCTAGCTACTGGGGCTGTCAGTCACCAGAAATGCAGCATTTTGGGGTCCTTCTTAGATACCTTGGCTTGAACAAAATTCTCCTCACCTTAGGAGTGGCAAAGACCATGGTGTGCCCTGTTACACCCAGGGGAGGGGTACAGGACTAAACCACGGTCTGTAGGAGAAGCAACTCGGAGCTGTTTAGTTTGGCTCACCGTTTGTGCCCTCCTGCACACAGGTGCCAGCCCTGTTTGAAGAGCCCTTGTTGATCCCTCTCCCTTCTCTGTCTAAGGAAATGCCCAGGAGTACCCGAGTGAATGAGCCAGCCCTGTCCCGGCTGCTAAACTTGCTGTTCCCTTTTTGTGCAGACTCTAATTCCAGTATTGCAGAACCACTTCCAAACCCTCCTTCAGAGCTTCCTCCGGAGCTGGCGAGCAGAGAGCTGCACAACCACCTCACGCTGGACATCGACAACGACACGGAGAGCACGGCGCTGTGACGGGAGCGCTGCGGCCTCCCGGCCTTCCTCTGCTGGGGGAAACCCTCTGACCTAACAGGGAAAAGCTTCTTCTGACTGTGTGACTGTGCCGCGGTGGGACTGCTGCATCATGGAGATGTGATCTGCGGACTCGTTTAGGTGGAAAAGACCAACCTTCAGCCAATCTCCGATTCAGCCGCTCAGAAGAAGTTTGATGATCTGTGTCTCGACAAGGGTTTTCAAACTCCTGGATGGAAGGAATGAATTCCTCCAGGAACTCTCCTAGGAAGCGTCATCAGTGCTGATACAGGTGGTATTAGCAGAAATTCCAAAAGAATAAGCAAGCAGAACATTAGTTATTTAAAGTGCATGTATGTATTATGGAAATAATCCTTTTAATGTCACGGTTAGATTTTATTTGTAGTTCTTAGCACGTACCAGGAGCTGCCTCGCAAGGGACATTCCCTCTGGGATTTGCTGCACATTCTTCTTAAACCATGAACCAACCCCCTGCCCGAGTGCTGGTGGTGACTGCTGGTTATCAGTCACCCTGTCAAACTGTGGATGTATCCAGTGCCTTGAAGGACTGTTGTGCTGTAGGAGGAGGAACTTTCTGTCTCTTTAATAATTTCATTGCTACTTAGGATCAGTAGTTACCCTGATTTCGTAGTTATTTGTATTAACCTGGTTTTATTCATGTGCAACTGGCAACTGTTCCACAAGGAAACTGTGGAAGTGGGGTTTGTGCTTTTGTTGCAAACGGTTGAACTTTGGAAGATCTTTGAAGCAGCTGTTTGGATTCAGCAGTTGGGTGAACATGTATAAAATTAAAGATTGTCTTTTGTCAATTTAAGGCTTCTTTTTCCTGGTTTTGTTGCTTCCAGTGGGCCCTGAAGGTCACAGTGATCCCCTGGGCTTTGTTGCTCGGAGTCACTGGCTGCTCAGCTTGGTTTTCCTTGAGGACTGCAGTGGAAGCACTCTGGGAATGCGTATCCCTTTATTCCTTGCTGTGTCGATTCGTGTCAAACGCCCTGTGAGCAGCTGTGTGTTAAAGCAGCCGCAGAGGGGCCAGAGGAGCCCGGCCGCAGCCGCGCTGTGCCCGAGGCCTTGGCAGCCCCCCCCAGATTGCAGGCAGGCAGGCAGCAGCTCTCACTCTTTATTAACTTCATCTGCAGCTACACAAGGCCCCGGGGTGGGAGCAGGGGACTCGTCCCCCTCGGGCCCAGGTGCCCCGCGGAGGGGCCGGGCCGGGCGGTCGGTGCTCCTGGCCGAGGGTTCTCCCTTGAATTGCTCCCAGAACAGCTGGGAGGGCCCAGGCAATGAGGGGCTGCTGCTGGGCACCCCTGCCCTGGCAGCACCTGGTGGGTTTGGGCTGGTCTGGGTCCTTCAGGTGCCCTGGAGGCAGTTTTGGGGCAGTTTCCATGCTGGGTGCTGGTGTCGGTCGGTGTCGCTGTCAGACCACAAGCAACGGTAACTCAGCAAGAGCTCCCAGGACGGGCCCCTTGGCGCTCGGTGCACACAGGGAGGAGGCTGAACGGGCACAGCTGAGCCAGGGAGATACAGCAGAGCGTGGACACGGCCCTTGGCCTCCCCTCTGGGCACTCGGAGCTGTCACTCGCCCCTCAAGGCTGGAGAAGCTGAACCAAAGGGGACCCAAGTGGTTGTATCTGGTTATAGAGACATAAATAGGAAAAGAATCCAGACTTCCTGAATTCCAGGCGCTGCTCTAAGGCCAAAGAGCAAACTTAAATATTTAAAAAAACCAAACCTTCCTCAGCTGTTTGGGGCCAATTGGGGTCTGACAGTGCTGGTGCCAAGCACTCAGCCCTGGTCAAAGCCAGGCCCCCACTGGAAATAAGGAAGGGATTAGAAAGAAGGATCTGACTTCTTAAATAAAGAAATAAAATTTAGAAAGCATTAAAAATTACATTAACCTTCTGCTAGTTATTAATATTTACACCAATTAAAATTAGTTAGTGTCATCTGGACTTGCATCACCCTGGCTATGCGAAGTATGCCCAGAGGAAGACCCCAGCACACAGACAGATGAGCAGGTTGATGTTGAGGATGTGTTTCACCAGCGGTTTCTCCTCCAGGGAAGCCATGGGCAGGGCCTCAGCTTTGCGTGGTGCTGTGCTCTCGGTGCTCTCCTGCCTGCGCTCCATCCCACAGAGCCACAGGAAGGTGCTCATCAGCTTCGAGCTCCCTTTGGCTTCCGTCGCACCTAAAAAGAGAGTCAGGAGTGAGGGATGAATCTCATCAACAAAGCAAATCCCAGGAATGTCCCGTGTGCTCCTGTTCAGAGGGTTTTGATGCAGAAATGCACCAGCGGTGTCTGAGTGAGCACTCTCACTACACTGAGCTGCAGGGACTCCTTCAGTCATCATCTTTTGGGGTGTAGTACCTGTTCCATCCTCCCTGGAGCTCTGAGCTCAGGTGCTGCTGTTCCCAGCAGTTTAAGCCATGGGACCAGTAAACCAAACCTAAAAACAGCTGTGGCTGCTTGGTGCCCAGCAGCCTCCCTGGGCAAGGCCCTGCTCTAGTCCAGGGCGGGGTTCTCCACGTCACACACGTAAACTGAATTTTCCCAGCAGTGGTGTGGGTCGGGACACAGGACTGAGTGCTGGGAAGACAATGCTTGTGCACAGCAAACTCGGACTTCCCAGCAGTGGGAGAGCTGTGCCCTAACTCATTAACTTAAAACAGCTTTTTATAGATCAAAGGAACTCTCTGCTAAAGCTGCAATGTTACATAAACAGGGTCCCAAGCCTGGCAAAAACAGAGATGCAAATCATCACTGGAGAATGCAGTGGGTCACTGCTCATGGTTGTACCTAATACCGACAAGTACAAATTTTAAAAAATGCAAATCCTCCTTCACTGATCTGTCAAGAGCTCGGCCCAGGGCTCTGGGTTCTCCCTGCTGCTAGAGCCGATCAGAAAACACCGCTGAAAAACAGAAATGGAATTTCATCAACATAACTGTGGTTTTCCTCCACCCTCCCCTTTTCCAACCAGTTCTCCTGGCAGCAGGTGCCACAGCACCGGTCGCTGATGGGGGATAACGGGCATGGCTCTGTATCCCATCCAGCTCCTTGGCTTCAAGCTTAAGTAATGCCAGCAAAAGATGGAAAAGAAACTAAACTCCTGCTTAGGTAAAATGTCAGGTAAAGCCTTTCTCCACCTGGAGAAGAGGAGACTGAGGTCAGACCTCACCGGGGTCTGCAGCTTCCTCCCAAGGGGCAACTCTGAGCTCTGCTCTCTGTGTGACCAGGGACAGGACCCGAGTGAGCGGCTGGAGCTGTGTCAGGGCAGGGTCAGGTTGGATCTCAGGAAAAGGTTCTTCCCCCAGAGGGTGGTTGGGCACTGACCAGGCTCCCCAGGGCAGTGGGCACAGCCCCAAGGCTGCCAGAGCTCCAGGAGTGTTTGGACAACGCTCTGAGGGTCAGGGTGGGACTGTTGGGGTGTCCTGGACAGGGCCAGGGCTTGGACAAGATGATGCTGATGGGTCCCTTCCAACTCAGGATATTCTGTGATTCTCTAATTCTGTGAATCTTTCAGCATGCCCTGAAGCTACAGAATTCCGGAGAACGAGTTTGAACGTCTCTTGTCTTCAAGGCCTCTAGGAACGCCAGGGGTTGTTGGGTGTGGGGTTACTGAGCAGGACGTTGGAGCACTTACATTTCTTCTCCTCTGCACTACTGTCAGAGGCAATGTTTAGCTCAAGCTGGAGAGCGGGGCGCTCGGCGTCGCTCGCTCCTTTGGCAGCGGCGGGGCAGGGGCTGACTGCCAGGTCTTGCTTGAGCGGAGGGTCCCCACGCGTGAACCAGGTAAGCCGACTTATCTGATGGCATGAAGAGTGGTGTTAAAGGAACTGCTGTCACGGTGCTCAAAGGAGCCCCAGGGCCGCCTGCAGAGAGAACACGTAGAGGGGCCGAAATCTGCCCTCCTGCTCTGAGGAGCAGGGGAACAGCCAAGCTCAGCTGGAACTGCCGGGGGGACAGTCACCGTCAGCGGGGCCTTTGGAGCAGCTCCACCTCAGAAGGATGAGTCTTCACTCTGTACTGAGGGGACATTTCTCTGTGGGCCCATCCCTGGGTGCAGCCTGAGAGTGAGTCAAGAAGGAGCAAAAAGAATGGAAATTGTGGCCGGGGAGGGATGGCTCAAAGAACTGGGGTTGTTGAGAAGAGACGACAGGTAGGAGGTAGGATTGTTTTCTTCGAATATCTAAAAGACTCATTAAAGAGGGATGTTTTCAGCAGTAGTGTGGATAGAGAGGGATGAGCACAACATGAAGCTGGAAAGATTCATGTTGGAGATGAGGAAAATTTGCTACAGGGAGGGCAGGTGAGCTCTGGACTGATCACACACCTCTGGGGCATCTCCCTCTCTGGGGATTTCTGAGTTCACCAGGACTTTTGGGTTAGTCCTGTCTTGAAGCAAGAGGATGTGCTGCCATATGATCCCTGAAGCTCCCCTGCCCCTCCTTATGTTTTCCTATAGCCTCAGTACATCTACTGAAAATAGTCAAACTGGCACAAACCTGGTTCAGAGGAGTTGTGCTCTGTGACCTGGGTTTCTCTTTTCTGACAGTAAAAATGGTTCCTCACTAAGTTAGTAAGAGAGTTGGTAAAGATGACCCAGAAGCTGGACTTTCTTGGAAAATAGAGGGAAGAAGGCTAATTTGTCATGGATTAAACACACATGCTTGAACAACATCTTGGTAGCATCTAGTGTTGACCAGTTTCCAGGGTGGGATTTATGGGACCCAAATCAGAAATGGCAGCAGAGGTGCTGGAGCAGAAGAGGGGTTGCTGCTACAAGTGTGGTCATAAATAAAGGATGAATGGAAACTTCCATCTCCAGATTATTTCTCCCCGCATTATTCCCATGGGTGGAACGTGGGGCATCCTGGAAACCACCCAAGCAAAGAAAGCGGGAGGGGTGACGCACCATTTCGGGGGCGGGGGGCTCGGTGGCCACGCTGACGACCAGCACGGTGAGCGTGGAGACGGCTGCCAGCACCATGGAGAAGTACAGGTAGTGCATGTACTTCACCACGCCGGGCCGGGCATCGGCCTCGCCGCACTGGGGCTCGGGGTAGATGAAGTCCAGCACCAGCCGAATGACGCCCAGCAGCAGCCCCACCACCAGCCCCCAGAACGCACCCTGGAAAGGAAGGGAATTCTGTGCTGGAGCAAGGAGCAGCATCCAGCCCAGCTCCAGGGTAGGCCGGGCTCCAGTGGAGCAGTTACCTTCTCGTTGGCTCTTTTCCAGAAGCAGCCCAGGATAAACACCATGGCCACGGGCGGCTGCAGGTAGGAGCTGATGGACTGGATGTAAATGAAGAGCTGCCCGCCCTGACCAGCCTGCACCAAGGGGATCCACAGGATGGAGATCACAGTGAGCAGCAGCACAAAGACCCTGGGCAAGACAAGGATGCTGTTGCTGTGGGATGTTCTTTTCCAGTTGCTCAGCGTGCGAGACTCTGACTGAGATGCCTCATAACCCTAGCTCATAACTCCACTCTAGTCCTCCACCCAGCCTGTGCAGGGTGATGGTGTTCCCTCAGCAGGAGGTGTGTCTCTAACGCTCAGGCTCTGACAAGGTACACGTCCCAGTTCTCCATACCTGCCGACGATCATGAGCTCCCACTCGGAGCAACGCGGGCGGAAGTGTTTCCAGAGGTCCATGGTGAAAATGGTGCTGGCACTATTAAAGATGGAAGTCAGGGAGGACATGAGAGCTGCTATCATCACTGACATCATCAGGCCCCTGAGTCCTGGAAACAGAAGGAGAAGTAGAGCTGCCCTGAGGGACCCCCAGTAGCTGCACTGCAGGGTGACCTTGAGGTCTTCCGTGAGCCAGAACAGACTTTTGAAAGCAGTTTTAGCTCCAATTTTAAAATAACAGTGATAGGGAAGTTTTACCCCTTGATTCTCATTGTTAAATATTTGTGCTTTATCTCTTATCCAAATTTGACCGAATGAGACTCTGGATAGGGGATCATCCCCCATCTCTCCTGTTTCCTGCTGCCTTTTGCCGCTGTCTCACCAAACCCAACACAAACCCCACCGAAAGGAGTTCCAGGGTATTTTCCTCTCCGAACTTCTCTCCCAGCCACCTGTGGCTGGAGTGTACAGAACGCACCAGTGCCAACACCAGCTCTTACCTACAGGCAGAAGCTCTAACACCAGCTTGGGGTAAGCGATATCGGAACAGCCAGATGGGTTGCCGCAAATTTTCTGGCAATTTTCCGGATCTGCACAAGCCACCAGATCTGAAAGAAGTAGTGGGGAGTGAGAGGCAGCATTCCCCAGCCGCGACAAACCATGTGTCCAAACAAATTAACTCTGCTGAATGTTGTAAACTGCTTTTTAAGGAAAATGCTGGAGAGCTTGGGAAGCGTCCAGCAAATGGCAGAGGACCATCTGAACACAGAGGTGTCTGGGGCTGCTGTAGCAGGATCTGCATTGTCCAGCTTGTAACTGGAAGAAAATTTCTTCATACATTGGGCAATTGATGCAGTGGAACCTCTCAACTTATTCAGCTGCTCCAGCTCCATGGAGGAGGCACAGCCAGAGAGAGGGATCAGATCTCTCCCTCAGCACTTACCTGGGAAGAGAACCCTGCTGATCATGCCTGGCATTACCATCATAAAGAGGGGCAAAATCTTCAAGTAGGAGGTCATCAAGGAGCCTCCTTTGGCGTGGGAGAGGTTTTTGGCAGCAAGGGACCTCTGAACAATGACCTAGGAATGAAGAAATGGGTCTGGTTGGCTGCCAGCAGTGAGGAGCTGGCCGGGATGGAGCGATCCTGACTTTGAACTCTGCTGAACTATGGCAGTCCCAGACGGGTGATCACAGAGCTTGGCTGTGGCTTTATAGTTGTTCTGGATCCTGAGCACCTTACAGGAACACAGACCTGAAAGGCACTGCTTGTGCCATCCCAGCTGAGCCTGGCAGGACACTGTGCTGCAGAACCTCATCCCCAGCTGACCACACTCAGAATTTTCTATTCTTCCTGCACTGGGGACTTCCCTGACCCTATGGATAAGCCTGGCCAAGGCAGCAGCAGGACAGAGTCTGAAAGGAGCAGAGTGAGTTAAATAAAAGAGCAAGAAAACACAAAAGGAACATCAGAAGGATGACTCAGGGCTTCATCTTCCTGGCTCTGACAGTGTCATTCGGAGAAATGGGGAACAGACCCCTGGAAAGTTGAGAAGTGGAATTCACAGGTGGTTTGCAAGGAGTGAAAGGTTCAAGTTAAAAAACAAACCAACCAAAAAAATCTTTATAGACTGCGATTGACTCACAAACACACTCTTACCCCTTTTTACGTTGAGATGACTCCTAACATTCAGTTGTGCATATCAAGGTTTGCATTTTTAGGATTGAAACAACCAGATTTTACTAAATTCCCATAAGAAATAGTAAATCAGTCCAGGTGATGTTGCAACCCTGAGGTTTGTAATCAGCTTCAAACAACCAATAGCATTTTCTTGAAACCAACAAAGAAACAAGCAATGACCCACCTGGTCCGTGCACCAGTACCACAGGGACGGGATGGTCATTCCCACCAAAACTCCTGGCCAGGGAAGGTCAGAGTTAACAGGGTCTCTGAATATGTGGAAAGCATCTTCTCTGGGCAAGCCACAGCTGCTGTTCTCCTTGCGGGTGCTGGGAATGGCATTGAAGTATTTTGTTTGCAAACCTTCCAGGCCACCAACTTCAATAAAGCCTGAAACGGGTCATGAGAAGCTGTTATTGCATCCTCCCAGGTCAGAACTCTGATTTCAGTGTCTAGTTGGCTATGGGTAATGTTACACAAGTGGTCATCCAGTCCCATCCCCTGCCATGGGCAGGGACACCTTCCATAGCCCAAGGTGCTCCAAGCCCTGTCCAACCTGGCCTTGGACACTCACAGGGATGGGGCAGCCACAGCTTCTCTGGGCAACCTGTGCCAGGGCCTCCCCACCCTCACAGGGAAGAATTTCTCCCTGTTATTTAATTTGATAAAGCTTTTATCCTATTTTTAGTGATAAACCCCCAGGGAAGCACTCACTGAAGACCATGAGAGTCAGGGCCCCGACCAGCATGATGAGGGTCTGCAGAGCGTCGGTGTAGATCACGGCTGCCAGGCCACCTGGGAGAGCAGAGAGGCACCAGACTGGGATAAACTGGGTTTGTTCTGTTGGAGCAGCTCACACTTTGCAGAAGTTCTTGCCCAGCAGCACAAGCTGAGCCCCAAGCCTGGCCAGGGGGTTCTCACTCTGCTGAGGGGTAGTTTGGCCAAAGACACTTTGGCTGGAATTTCTAGTGGTTTGAATCATCATGAGTCACCATTTGGTCACTAAAAACCAAAGTCCAGTAGAAATAATTCTACGGGAAATACATGGAAAAACTCCAAAAACTAAACCCAAGCTGAAAAAGGAGGAGAAGGAAGAAAGGTGGGGTGATTTTACATCACGGGGGGTGAGCACTGGGAAAGCAATAACCTTTCTTTGTTTGGGATTTCTGCTTGCTCTGTGCGTGGCTGTTTTCCATTTGGCCACTCATAAGCCCTGAAAGGGCATCCAAGACTGGAGTCTTTCCGCATTACACGGCTCATTGTCCTGTAAATCCCTTACACCTCCAGAGAGCCCAAGGAAAACGTATCCTGCAAATGCCTCGACTGGAGCAGAGCCGCTCCTTAAAGCAGGGCTGGCATGATCCCACCAAGGGTGGCCTGGGGGGGAGGGTCATTTACTCTCACCTGGCAATTTTTTCTAAAAAGGGGAGTTGTCGATTGCTTTACCCCCCCCAGGTATCCATATTCATGGCAGAACCAGACTGTAGGGGACACAGGACTCCTACCACAAGGACACAGTGCATGGCATGGATCACGGAATCCTGGAATGGTTTGGGTTGGAAGGGACCTTGAAGCTCATCCAGTCCCACGCCCTGCCATGGGCAGGGACACCTTCCACTCTCTCAGGTTGCTCCAAGCCCCGTCCAGCCTGGCCTCGGACACTTGCAGGGTGTGTCAGCCGGCTCTGTGGTGGGGTGAGGCCCTGGCCACGTACCCGCCACGGTGTAGACGGCGGTGATGGCCAGCAGCCCCGCCACGGCGATGTACAGGTCCCAGTGCAGGGCCTGCTGGATGAACAGGGCCCCGGCGTACATGTCGACCTGCGGGAAAGGACAGCTGCACAGCTCCGGTGATGACGACACCAAGCCCGTCAAAGTGTGGACGTTTAGCTGGCCAAGCTGTCTCCTGTACAGGGACCAGTCTGACTTGGAATGCTCGTGACCCCCCAGCTCCCCACAGCTCCTGCTCCCCTCGGCACAGCCCCCGCAGCCCCGCTCCTGCCTCCTGCCCACCACGCAGCAGGGCCAGGCCCAGCTCGCTCTTCAGCCAGTTTATTGTTATTGCTGGTCACGGGGGTGACAGCGAGGGCAGGATGGGGCTGTCACAAGAAGGGGAGCGTGCACAGCTGGCTGTGAGAAAGGCATTTGGGGGGGGTGAGCTTATCTCTTCCTCCGAGCACCAGTGAGCAGGGTGGGGGAGCTGGGCTGGGCTGGGCTGGGGGGGACTGGGGCACCTGGTGCAAGCTCCCCCCGCACCTCAGCTGCCACGGCCCCAGCACCCATCTGTGAATTCCTCCCTGCTGCCATGGGGACAGGGAGATCACCAGGAAAAGTGTCCTCGGGGCTGGGCCCAGCCCTGAACAACCAGCTCTGCAGCTACGTGAAAATGCTGTGGTTTAGGGGAGTTTAGGACAGGCAAACTGCCATTTACAGGTGTAAAAGCATCCTGAATACAGGAATTGTATTATCAGAGATTCCATCAAATAGTCAATTTTATCTAGAGGAGAACCTGAGCCTTCCTCCAGCTGTCCAACCTGGCCTTGGACACTCCCAGGGATGCGGCAGCCACAGCTTCTCTGGGCAACCTGTGCCAGGGCCTCCCCACCCTCACAGGGAAGAATTCCTTCCCAGTATCTAACCTAAACCTACTCTCTTTCAGTTTAAAGCCATTTCCCTTTGTCAAAAGTTTCAGGGGGGACAGAGGCAGGGTCACACACCGTGTCCCACTTGGGCCCCTATGGGCAGGAAAAACCCCAGCAGTGATCTATTTTCACAGATCTGTGCCCTGCTGGGCTGTTAATGAACAGCCACCAAGGTGTTGTGCAAGAGTTGATTCAGTTATTTATTCAAACAGGTGCAATAAATCACTGAACACTTGTATCCTAACCCTGGACCAGTTCCTACATCCTTCTCCATCCTCAAAAACAGCACCTAGTGTCTGCACAGGGAATAAATGGGCAAAAGGGGAGAAACTGGGTGAGCAAAATCTAACGACAACCTCATCCACATTCAGGTGCTTAATGGGCAAAAAAAGAAGTCATTCTTTTTTGTGTAGATTCTCAAAACAACTACAGTCTCTCTTCCTCGGGCATTTTGATAATTAACCCTTCTCAGCTCACCCGGGGAAGTGCCACTGGTTGCATTTCTCAGGCTCACTGCTCAGCCCATGCTTCCACAGGGAATTAAATTCAAGCCATTTCCCTCTTTTTCTACTTACTGATATTTTGGTGAAGATGTAGATGAACAAGTAGAGGATCGCCAGGAACACCTGAATCCTTTTGCCTCCGAACCGTTTCCGCAGGTACTCGGGCATGGTGGTGACCTATGGAGAGACACAGCTCAGGGGAGGGGGACGTGGTCACGCCCAGAGCTGCCAAGGGCTCGCCCAGGGAGCCATGGGCGTGTTTGCACGGACCAGAAGGGCCCTGAGAGCTGCCCTGGGTTGGTATTTGGCTTTCAGCTGCTGACTTAGGCCAGCACAGCAGCTTAGCAATCACTGGCTTTGTTGTGATGTCTGGCACAAGGCTCACTGTAAACCGTGATACAGGGGTGTCCATCCATCTCCTCAGGAGATGGAGCGACTCTGCCCATTGCCAGGGGTTACAGAGAAGTCTGACCCCCCAAACCCACCGTGCTGGCCTCAGGGAGCAGCTCTGCTGCCCCTTAGCCTGGACACCGGAGCAGCCCCAGCAGCAGCCCCAGCAGCAGCCCCAGCAGCAGCCGGGTGCCCCACAGCTCAGCCCAGGAGCCACAGGCACAGCAGGAGAGGTGCAGCCCCTGAGGCACACAGGGGGTACATAAACAGCAGATGGACACAACACCCCCCTACCTACCCCCGATGCGATGTAGATGGGCAGGAACAGCCAGGCCAGCACCAGGACACTGAACATCCCCTGCAAACAAAGGGAAAGGGAGGTCAGAGAAGCAGGTCCGGGCTCTGATCAGGAGGATCAGCAGGGACACAGGGACTCATCTCCCCCACAGCTGGTGACTTCAGGCTGGGGCAGCAGGATCCTGAGTGTCAGAGGTGCCAGGGCTGTGCCCTGTGTGGTGACTCGTTGGGGTGCCCCTGCCCAGCACGGGGAGGGCTCTCCAGCCGCTGTGCACACTCACGTTCCACTCGTAGGCTGTTGCAGCAATTCCCGAGGCAGCTCCCGACCCAGCCAGGCCAATGAAGTGGCCACTTCCAACATTGC
Source organism: Cephalopterus ornatus (assembly GCA_013396775.1). Classification (NCBI taxonomy): domain Eukaryota; kingdom Metazoa; phylum Chordata; class Aves; order Passeriformes; family Cotingidae; genus Cephalopterus; species Cephalopterus ornatus. The sequence goes on from VZRE01002356.1 coordinate 476,166, forward strand.
TGGCAAACAGGGATGCGCCCACCTGGAGAAACACAGAAAATCAGGTCTGGCCCTGGCACAGGGATTGTTCTCAGCCTGGTGAGGGCACAGCGATGCTGTTCCCCCACTCATGACTACGGAGGAAATTAAATCCTTGTCACCCTCTGCCACCTTCTTCTTTTGCCTACAGGTTCAGTGGCTCTGGCACCTCTGTCCAGCTCCTTTCACCATTCACTGCCTATTTGTGGGCATGTTTAGGATCATGCTCCTTCCAAAACAGCGTTTTAATCTCTTGCGGGAGAGCAGAGCAGAAGGTGGAGGGAGCAGGTTGAAATGTCAGGTGCTGGTATGAGCACATCCTGAGGGACCAGCCCGAATGAGACACCCCAGCCAGCAGATGGGCTCTACACAAAGCTGTGTTCACGATGGGGACCCCCAGTTAACTGTGGAACTCTCCAGAAGCAGCCAGGCTTTGTGAGGCATCGGGCTGGCCCTCGCCCCGCATCAGCTCCACTCCCCCAGCCTCAAATGTTGGGGAAAAAAGCCAGTGTGTAACTGGGTCTTTGCAAAACATGGGAGTAATGTTTATGTATTTACTCCTGTTGGGACAAACAAGCTGTGCTTGGGCAGAGGCGCTGGGCAGTGTGGCCACAGCCCAGGGGCACAGGCAGGGTGATCACACAGATACTCACAGGCCACCAGACCATCTGTCCTCCGGCCAGGAAATAGCCTTTGACGGTGCTGCGCTGCGTCTTCCACATGGACTGGGGGAGCAGAAAACAGGGACGCGGAGTCAGCCATCGTTCTGGTGGCAGCTCAGGGCATCACCCAGAGATTTCCCCAGCAGGAGACTCTGAACTGTCATCAGATGGGAGCGAAGGGTTTCCTGAAGGACAGCTGCTGCTGGGAAATCCTGGGGGAGGAGGGATGGGACCAACCAATGCCCTGAGACACTCACAAACTTTCCCATCATCTCAGCATCCTGATTGAATGCTTTCTGTGATAAAATAAATCCCTCCAGATCAGAAAGGAAGGCAAATAATTTTGGACAAGCACTGTGGAATCCACAGGTATTAGGCGCAGCCAGAAGGAATGCCTGACATGTCAAGTATGGCCCATGGACTCCTCTTCCTCGGACAGATTCATGCAATACCCTGAGAGATATGCCCTTCGTGTGAAGGGAGCAGCTCTTCATCTCTGCCTCCTGACAGCCAGATTGTGCTCTTGCTGTTACAAAGCTATGCCAAAGGATGTCCTTCTGCCTTAATTATACACAGACAGCATTTTTAATTTATGGAATCTGCTGTTGGGACCCCTGTGGACAAGCACAGGTGATTTATAGCACAGCAATTCCTTCCTGGATGAACAAAACATTATTATTAGCAGTACTGTGTACTCAGACGGCCTCTTCCTCACAAGGGTTCTCAAAACCTTGGCAAACACAGGGCTGACCAGCTCTCCAGTGGAGCAGTCAGGACACTTCCCCAGGCCGAGGTGAGGAGAAGGACCTGTAAACTCCCCCTTTGCACTTGTTCATTTGAATCCAGCGAAGTGAAGCCCGATTCCAGCCAAAGTAAAATAATCTGAGGCCAAGCCAGCCATATTTTAGAGCGTATCAAGGCGCACAGGAAGGTTTTGGCAATGTCTGCTTACCCACAGCCCGACTGCGAGGACGAAGAGGAAGTACAGCACGAGGACGGCGATGTCGACGGGCTCCAGCGTCTGCTGGGGAAACGCGTCCCACGACGGGGTCACAGAGGCCGGGGGGACGCTGGTGGGCTCCATGGCTTCTTGGGCAGGCTGAGCACTCCCTGGTCCTGGTGCATCAACCTGTTAAAGAACGGGTGATGTGGTTAGAGGAGGATGTGGCAGCCCAGGGAAGGTGGTGACTGTTCCCTGAGGAATTCAGGGTTCTTGGCTCTGGCTCCAGCTGCTCATGCTGGAGCTGTGGGGAAGGATCCTGTCTCTGCCCCTTGACTTCCCCCTTTTCTGTGGTGTGGAGATGCTGCCAGCAGTCAGGACAGCACGACTTGGTGGGATTTCTTATGCGATTTTCTAACTGAGGAGAAACACGCGCATTAGAAAGAAGATAGAAATAGCTGAGATATGTGGAGGAAAGGAGTGGGGTGTGGCAGAGCTGGTGGTGAGAGCCTGAGGGTCCCACTGCTGCAGTGCTGCAGGACTGGCCTCAGGCAGCAGCTGCTGCCAGAACCGTGTCTGTGACGAGCCACTGGTGTGAAGCCATTTGTGACCAGGCACATGAACTGATCCAGCACTTTCCTCCTCCCTCAGCTCTGCTTAGCCGCACCTTGAGAGAAGACAGTCCCTGGCTTGGCAGTGGCTACTATCAGTCCCCAGAGAACCCTCAGTGCCACACAGAGCAGGTTTGGGATTATTCCTCTTACCCTGCTGAGCTGAGGAGATGGTTCCTCCAAAGAGGGGCAGAACCAGCACTCACCAGCCCTGGCCCGGCCTCGCACCGGCTGAGCCCTGGCCCCAGCCCCGGTGTCCTCGGGACGGCTGTGCTGGGTGTCTGCTGGTCCCTGTCCTGCGCAGCTGGTGTGTCCTTAGGCCTCTCTTGCACTTGCAAGGAGACACTTATAAGCTTCCCCGCAGCAAAAAGCTGAAGAAGGTGGGGCGAGGGGTGGCCTGCAGCAGCCCCGGGCGCCCGGCATGGGCGGTGGGGCAAGCGGCCGAACAAGTTCTGCCTCTGAACGCCGGGAGTGCAGCACAGCCCGGACCAGGACAGCTGCCTGTCCCACAGCCACCTGTGTCACAACTGCCGCGGGCCTCACCCGGTGCTGAGGTGCAGGTGAACCTCCCCCAGCTCCCCTGTGGCCCGAGGGCCTGCCCCGAGTGTGACCAGCTGCGCTCCTGCCCCGGCAGCACCGCCGGGCACGGCTGCCCGGGAGGGTGAGCCAGAGGGGGACTCGGTGGCAGGTGCCACGTGACGGAGGTTCTGGCAGTGCTCAGGAGGGCAAGTCCTGCCCTGTGTCCCCTCTACATCCCATCCTGCAGCCTGGGTTGTGCCTGGAGCAGCACCGCTGGGCTCATCCATTTACCAAAGGTCAGACAATAAATAAGGAGTTTTCCGGGGGCAGGTACAACCCATCACACACTTCCTGCAGCAGGGGCTCGTATCCTGAGACCTCAGCAGCCTCCAGCAAAAGAGGCAGAGCTGGTAGAGAGCCATGTGCTGGTAGAGAGCCGTGTTCTGGTCGAGAGCCATGATCTGGTAGAGACCAGCAGTGGCAGCACCAGGCTGGGTCCAGGCACTTGCAGCACCTCGGCAGAGCCTTTTCTGTGCCTTATAAACCCCCTGGATCCCAATGAACTCCTTGGGAGCTTCTGCCTGGCAAGGATGCAGAGCACTGACGACCAGATCAGTGCTATCTTACCTCTTTAAGAGCCAATGTGTCTTGGCTGCTGCTGAGTTTTTACTGGCATGCTTAACATCTAGCTAGGAAAAGAAAAACAGGGTTTGGTATGTCAGCATGGGGAAGTTGCTCACCCCACTCCGACACCTCCGACTTTCCCTCTGATACTGCTGTTTCAGGAGTATGAATATAGAATGACAGAATCGTGGAAAGGACCCACAAGGGTCATCAAAGTCCAACTCTGGGCTGCGCTGGAGGGGCGGCCAGTGCTGCAGCTACACGTGCTCGCTCGCACTCGGGATTCAGCCACACAGGACAGAGCCGTGCCTGCTCCCTCCGGAACGTGCGCGGAGCAGGGCAGAGCTCTGCAGGCATCTGTCGTGCTGTCAGTAAACACGGAGAGGTGGGATGTGCTCCAGGGGAGATTCCCGGAGCTGAGCACAGGTGCCTGTTAAACTCCTCCTGCGCTCCCCAGCCAGCACAGAGGCTGCTGGTAGGAAAACAGCAGAGGCTGCTCTGATTCCAGGTCCCAACTCTGCCACGGCCCAGTGGAAATTTTGCCCGTTTTGTGAATTCAGCTCACAGCCTGGTCTCCCTCGGTGCCTGGCACAGGCGGCGGCGCTTTCCTCGCCAGAGATTGTGAGGAAGGAACATCCGTGGCATTGAAATGAAGCCGCTGAAGCTGCCCTTTATCAACGGTGCCGGGGGGACGCAGCCCACGTGGCTCTCGAGGAACCCGTCGGCGCCGTATCGCTCTAAATGCCTCCAACAGATTTTTTAAAGCATTCCCAGGTCCATCCATCTCCTACAGACACCTCTGCTCACCCAGGCCGAGAGCAGCCCAGCACCAGCCCCGAACCCGACCGGAGGTCCCCGACTCGAGGTAGAAGCCGAAAGGAAACTTACTGTGCTCAGCTGGGTCTTATTCTGCTCCCCGCGCCGGGCACCACCAAGGCTCTGCCAACTGACAGGCAGCTTAAATATTGCCAGAGAATCGGGGTTTGCCAGCGGAGCTGTTAACAGGGTCACAAGGAATGAGAAGGAATATTTATAGTCAAAGTTAAACTAATTGACCGAAGTTACTCTTTCGGTCTCCCGTGGCTCTGGTGAGAAGTGTATTATTTTCACTATCAGGGCTCCCGGGTCAAACTCCACGGAGTGCCATTCTCTTAAGCAATCTGTGGAGCTACAGAAGGGACACAGAACAATAAAAAATCCGTGCTGATGTCCTCTGGAGCTGACAGCCCGTGGCACAGGGAGGAGCTGACAGCTAGTCCTGTCCCTGTGTTTATGCCTGAGCCTTACAAAGCGCAGGATCCATCTGGGCTGGGATTTGTAGCACACTGCTGAGGCTGTAGGTTAATCCCAGAATCGAATCCCCCTCTGGGCCAGGCTGGAGATTTGTCTTCAGCATCATCTGTTTGAAGACCCTGATAAACCATTAGGGCCAAAACACACAGCGAGTGATGCTGAAGAGGGACCTCACAGCACAGTGAGAGGCAGCTCACAAATCCCTGGAATTGGGGTGCACGCAGCCCCAGGCGGCACTACTGAGAAGCCCCTTGCTGGGCAGGTAACACAGGAGCTGTGAGGGCACTGTCCTCACACAAACCTCATCCGTGTCCCAACAGTGGAGTTACCAATGGGAATTTTACTGGAGGTGACCCCCTAAGGGCATGTTTTAACCTGAGACTGGCAGAGTTAGATGGAATATTGGGAAAGCTCTGGCACAGCTTGCCCAGAGAAGCTGGGCATCCCCATCCCTGGAAGTGTCCAAGGCCAGGCTGGACAGGGCTTAGAGCATCCTGGGATAGTGGAAGGTGTCCCTGCCCATGGAAGGGGGGTTGAACTGAATGATCCTCAAGGTTCCTTCCGATCCAAGCCATTTTGGGATTTGATGATTCCATGAAAAATCCAGTATCTGTATTTTATCTCATGTTTCCCACTCACAATTCTGATGAATGTAACAAGGTCTTTGAATCCTGCAACTGGAAATGCTTTAGTTTGATCTGCTACCATTCGGAAACCCTGGATTTTCCTAAGTCATGTTAGAACAAGATGGGTCCTCAAGGGCTGCAAATGCTGCCTCCCAGTCTGTGCCACTTTTTCCTGACCTCCAGCCCTTCCAGCCCAAAGCTGAGATCTCTGTTTGTCTCTTTGGCATTTTTCTTGGCACCTGGAAAATAATTAGAGATTGTGGCCATTCAAACCATTATCCAAATACTTAGAGGGAGGCTTTGAACGTGATTTCACTTTGCCATGGAGGTGCCAGTCTGGAATCCCAGCTGTGATCCTGTTTTCACCGGGACTTACTCAAGCTTATCATTTCCTCTTTGAGGTCTTTTTCACCTTTCTTGTCAGAAAGAGAAGTAAAAAAAAAATAATCCGGTGTTCGGGATTTTCAGGGTCACTGTTTCCCGGTCTGTGTCGGAGGATGGAAGTGGCACCCATGGAGCAGGAGCAGCCCCGGCTGCATTCCCGGCGCTGACCCCAGCTGCTGCCCAAGTTGTTATTTCCTTTCCAAGGACAGGCTTTCCTGTGAGGATGATCCCGTGATCAGGGCTGACGCAGGAACTCTGCTCAGGCTGGGCTGAGGCTCCAAGGAGAGCGCCTGGCCAGTGCCAGGGCCGGGGAGGAATTACCTCATGTCTGCAGTTACCAAAACCAGCAAAACAGGAGTGTGCAGGGAATGAGGAGACTGTTGTGTGGGACACAGTGCGATGGAGGCTCTGGGACATCACTCCTGAGGTGGTTTATGGGCTCAGCCCGGGCAGTGGGAAGTGTGACAGCCACAGTGGGAAGTAAAAAAAAAAAAAAAAAAAGCTCAGGGCCCTGGGGCTGCAGCAGAGCCAGGTGGGATCAGCCAGGAGGGCTGAGGAAACATCAGGAGGGGTTTGAGTACTTCAAACAGAATCAAAGGATGGTTCAGGGTGGAAGGGACCACAGGACGTCACCTAATCCAACCACCCTGCTCCCATGGAGCCTGTCACTCAGCATTGTGTGCAGATGGGAAGGAGATGCACGTGCTCAGCAAGTGATATTTTGGATAACTCTGCACAGAACCATGTTCCAGCCTCTGGGGAGCACCCAGGGATTGAGCAGGCTGCTGTAAACCAGCTAATCTACAACCAGGACATCTGATACGGAGCTTGTCCCTATCTATCTGCCGTTAGTGTCAAGGGAGATAAATGGCTCCTGGGACATAAACTCAACCTCAGCCAAGAATTCCTTTTCAGAGGGAAACAATTCACTGGCTCATATGCTCACTAAATGTTTTCTTCTGAAGGCTGGAGGAAAAAATCCATACTATTTTAAGAATTTGCTGCTCATATTGATCACACCAGCCTGGATGCTGAGGCACTTCAGGCAGTGATTCTCTCCATACCAGCCCCAGCCCAGGCAGGTGAGACCCTGTGTCTCTCTTCTGCAGGTGTAAAGGGCCAATATTAACAAGTGCAGCTGCAGAAGTGATAGATGCAGAATTCCTCACACCATCATGGCAGCTATTTTGGACAGAAGACAGAGGCCCATAAAGTCAGGAGGCAGAAGGCAGTAGCTTTATTTTAGGAATAGCACGTAGGCATTGGGTCGAGACCGAATTGTGAATATACAGAGTCCCGTTATCAAATCATATAACCAGAAGTTCTGGTTCTTTGAAAATATTCACATAAAAATACCAAAGGGGTTGGAGTTCTAACTATCTCGGAAAGTTACAACATGTAGCAAAATCTATGTACAGCATTTTCTGTCATGACAGCTTCAAAGAACCTCTGGTGGTTTAAACAATGGGTGTATTTAAAAAAAAAAAAAAAAAAGAAAAGAAAAGAAAAAAATCACTGTAATGCAGTGTGCAACATCCAAGAGGGAACACAGAGTCAGAAGGAGCGTGGCCTTGTCACCACCGTCGGGGCAGGGACAGGTCTGGACCTCTGGGAACACAAGGCTACACACTACCTGGCACTTAAAGCTGTATAAACGGAGAACACTTGTGAAAATATACTTCACTTTCTACAGCAGGGTTTAAAAAAAATACCAAAACCCAGAGATCTGATGGTCGTAAGGTCTCCCATAAATAATGCACCGGTTGGTGGTTGTGTCCTTGAGCGGAGGCTGCAGGACGAGCCCTTGCTCTGGCAATGGGGGGAGGAGGGGGCCCTACACTGTGGTTTGTGGGGCGCTGCCATGGGGCGGGATGCTGGAGCGGGACAGGTTTGGAAGGCAACGGATGTGCTTTGCACAGAGTAATGTCTCACCAGAGCAGCGCACTGGGGGTCTGCTGCCGGCAGCTCTCGGGGCACCCTGTCACCCTCAGGTGCATGCACTGGCCTTGGGGTGCTGCTCCCCTTCCAGCCCAGGGACAGCACATGGGAATTCAGTGACAACCAGACCTCGGTGAAAGATGGACGTGCACCTTGAGAGAAGGACGTGAACACCGGCAGATGGACATGCACACTTCTGGAGTTCCCTCAATAGTCACCGTGAACAGTAAAGGGACCAGGACTCTAGCCCTTGGAAGTGACTGGAGGTGGGCAGGGGATGCGTTTCCTGCTGTCTCTGCTGTGCCTTGGAGAGGCACTTGGGGCTGCAGAGGACTCCCACTCATTTTCAGGCTACCAGGGGTTCTGTGATTCCCAAGGAGGCACCAAAATGCTCAGGGATTTCTGGCTGCTGGAGAGTTCCAATAAGCCTTGTGCTGATGGCATTAAACTCTTGAGAAGCTTTCAAGATCCATCAGCCTCTGGCACAGCTTTAATAAGCAAAGCTGATGGGCGGGATGAAGCTGGGTAGGATTAGACCAGATCAGTACTTGGAACCACATGGACATGTCAGGAGGGTTCTGCAAGGTTCTATTGCTTTCCATTGCCACTAGCTGGCAATGGCAGGGGATTAAAGCCTCCAGGCCACCTCCAGTGATGTCTGCTCCGCTGTTACAGTCTGCTCAGGTGGAGCTCCAGCCGCACGTGCTCTGCTCCAGGGCAGACAGGATTGGAGAGGGACTGGAGAGGAGCTCAGCAGTATTGTTACACAGGGCCCCAGGGGAGCAGGCACTGGTGGCATCCCTTCTCCTCATCCCCCCACACCCCCTTCCCTGCCTGACCTGCTCTGGCTTCCCAGGGACTCTTGGCTGGGCTTTAACCCCGGCCCCAAGGCTGGTGGGGCCGTGGGGATGTGGGAAGCTCTCTTGTTCTGGAACCTCGAGAGAGTGGAGTTTTTACTAGATGGGTCTGAAATCTTTGACTCCGTAATCCACTGGAAATGGAGGGTGCTAAAAAAGCTGTCGCCAAGCCCAGTGCAGTGTTTACCTTCGTGTCCCTGTGCCTCACCCTCACATCATCCACTGTCACCTGCGGTGCCTGCTCCGTGCCCACCTGCCCCGACCCCTCTGTCCGTGGCTCTGCAGGGTGGTAGCAGGTGGCAGCAGCGTATTTACAACCAAACTCGACAGGAGCAAATTGCACTTTGTTGGCAATGAACAGTTGCAGCTCGGGTCACCGCCGGCCCCTCACCAGGCCAGGGGAGACGTCATCCTGGGGCTGCGCTGGCTCTCACCCACCTGCACGTCACTGAGAGCCCGCTGTGGGGAGAGAGGGAGGGGGTGAGTGTGGGGCACGGGCTGTGGGGAGGGACAAGGACTGTGTGGGGCACGGGCAGCTGCTGTGGGCAGGGAGGAGGTTTCAGGGCACCCAGGCTGCACAGAGGAGCTGCGGCTGCCTCATCCCTGGAAGTGTCCAAGGCCAGGTTGGACGGGGCTTGGAGCCACCTGGGCTGGTGGAAGGTGTCCCTGCCCACGGCAGGGGGTGGCACTGGATGGGCTGTAAGGTCCTTTCACAGCCAAACCGTTCTGGGATTCTATGAACAACTTCGTTACCCTCCCTGGGGCCAGTGCTTGAGCCCTCCCTCAGCCTCCCACCCCTGCCAGCCAACCTGTATATGTTAGAAAAATTGCACTTTATCAGTGTTATAAAAATTGCCCCTTGCAGACACTTGGGTACAGGCGCTCACATAACCACATCTCATTCCCACCGCTCACACACAAGTAAAACACCTCACTGACACTTCACAGGGGACCCCTGGCTGGCTTTGAAAGGTTCAACTCACCTCAAACTTGCTCATGAATTCTGCAAAGATGCCAAAGAAAGCTTCAGAAGTTGTCATTTTTGAGTCTTCCCCAAAGAAGGACAACACTTTGCTGTACTCTTCCATGGCCTTGTGCTGCAGGTCGTCCAGGGAGCGCATGGCAGGCTGGGCACTCTCCAGGAAGGACTGAGGGAATTGGCTTAAGGACAAACAGCCATTCCATGGGTCTGGTCCAGATCAGAATCACTTATCAATCTCTTATCAAATGGCTGGGTTCCAGCTCAGGTGTCAGCACGGACCTGCTGCACACGCACGTGTGGAGGTGCTGGCACACTCCGCTGTCCCTGACAGTGCTAATCTGAGGGACAGACCACCCAGCACGTTCCCTGGCACCGAGGCACCGGAGCTGTGCTGCAGAGGGGCAGCTGAGCCGGTGGGCACCACAAAAACTGTCTCCCTGCTGGCTGAGAGTGACGCGAGTTTTCCACAGGTACCGAGACGGTGCCAGACATGGCCCAGCTGCTTCCCAAGGAGCCACAAAGACATCAGAGTGGTTTCAGTGGAGGGCAATAAGCCACAGGGGAGATCTGCCCCTCTTACAGAAGGATACGGTCATGACAATCGCGAACCTGTCCTCCGCGGTCGCTGGCATGTTGTGACAGGCCATCTGGATGTCACTGACTGTGGTGTGCAGGTCCTTCAGGTCGGCTGTCAGCGTCCTCTGGTTCACTGCAGGAGAAGACAGGAGTCAGCAGTGTTGGGGGGCACAGGTTGGGTTGATTCCCACGGCAGAGCATGGATGATGAGCGCGGGCCGTCGGTCAGGGGCTCGGGCTGTTTGTCTGCAGGGCTCTGCACACCCTGTCCGTGCTGTCCAGGCACAACCAGACTGTCCTGATGGGATCAGCACGTTGCCAGCAGCTGTTGGTGCTCAGACCAAGGGACACCAGGAATGTCAAAAGGAGCCTGGACTGTGCCAAGGACAAGGAGATATGGGACTCATCAGCACAAGGACAGTGATGGACACAAAGGCACTTGGGAGGGGACGGGGGACACAGGACAAGTGGTGATACAGTGGCAGGAGTTTAGGCAGCTGAAGCCTCCAGTGACAGGAGTGTCATTTAACAGTTAGGCCAGATACAAACTCCAGCTGAGAAAGCTACAGGTACAGACCTTCCTCAGGTGGAAATGTACTGCTCCAGGCCTGAATTTGCTCCTTTGTTTATCCACTGTAGCACTAATTCCCAAGGGAATTGCTCACGAACAGCAGGGGATGGTGTGCAATGAGAATGCAGCTTGTGCTTTGCAGAGATTCATAGCATTATTTAAATTCACAGAATCACGGAATCATTTAGTTTGGAAAAGCCCCCTAAGACCATCCAGTCCAACCACTCCCCCAGCACTACCAAAGCCACCACTAACCCATGTCCCCAAGCACCACATTTACACAGCTTTTGAATCCCTCCAGGGATGGGGACTTCACCACTGCCCTGGGCAGCTGTGCCAGGGCTGGACAGCCCTTTCCATGATGGAATTTTCCCACTATCCAGCCTAAACTTCGCTGGCACAGCTTGAGGCCGTTTCCTCTCATCCAGTCCCTTGTTCTCTGGGAGCAGAGCCTGACTCCCACCTGGTTCCACCTTCCTGTTAAGGAGTTGGAGAGAGCCAGAAGGTCTCCCCTGAGCCTCCTTTTCTCCAGGCTGAGCCCCCCCAGCTGCCTCAGCTGCTCCTGCTGCTCCAGCCCCTTCCCAGCTCCATTCCCTTCACCGACACCAGTGGATGGAGAACAACTCCAGCATCTGTGTGACTGGTTTTTATTGCAGTCAGCAGAGCTGTGACTGGACTGTGAGCCCCCCGAGGGGGCTGTACCCCTGTCCCAGGGCCGATACAGCAGCAGTGCTGCCGGGATGGAGGGAGCAGCAGCCAGATGGAGCAGAGCAGCTCCTGACACTTCCACCTCTGGTGCCTCGTTTGCTCTTACAAGGTGTCCCTGAACTTGGGAATCACGTTTTCAAGTCAGAAGGGAAGTTCAGATGAGAGGACAGAGCCTTGTCTAGGCACTGCCAAGTGTGGCAGTGTGGACGGGTGGCACCTCTCCTGTCACTAAGCTCGTCCCTTCCTAACCTGTCCTCTCCCTCAGGACTGTTCCTCACTTGCTTTGGCTCCATCCCGCTCGTGCCAACGCTGTGCAGCTCACGGCTGACCCCAGACCCAAACCAAAGCACGAGGCAGTGCAAGGAGACATGGGGCTTGCAGGTGCTTCTCTTCCTTTACCTTTGGCAGCGAGCGGCACTGTCGGAAGATCCTTGGCAAAGCCCAGGAGCTCTGGGAAATGTTGGCTAAGGGATTTGGCAAGAATGTGCAGGAAGGTGGATTTCCCATCAACAGTCTTGGTCGTGTTCAGCTGCAGCAAAGCAGAAGCAGTGAGGAGGGGCCCTGCACAGGGGTCTCCCCCCACTCTGGGTGTGTCACCCCCTCGGGGCTCCCGGCCCACCCCACGCTCACGTGCTTGGCAGTGCCCGGCCACGCCGTGTGGTTAATGGTTACATGGCACAATTAATGTTTACACAGCACGCACACCCAGATCAGCGGCGTGGAGACGCTCCCTCCCACAGGGCAGGGCTGCCCCCCTGTCCCTCATCCCCCAGGATTCCCACCACAGACCCATGTGGGATGAAAACCTCCTTCTCCCACCCCACAGCTGTGGGCTCCGGCCAGCCTGAGGTTGGATTCCCCAACGCACTGAAGCACCAAAGCCCTGTTAGGGTCTCTCTGAAGTCACCCCTAGGGGTCAATCCAGCCGCCTCCTCCGTCCCCCTCAGGCAGCCGCTGTCCCCAGGGGTGTTTCAGGAGGACAGGTTTGCTGCTGGGGCACTCGGAGCTCCCAGTGGCGGTGCCTCTTGCCCAGAAGGAGCCTGGCCTGCCTCACCTCGGTGAGGAAGTTGATTTTAAAGCCCGTTGTTTTGCTGGTCTTGGGCTGCCCATTATTCAGGTAGTTTCCCATTGCCAGCACGAACTGCAAAGAGAAAACCAGGGAATGAGGGGCTGGTGACCTCCTGCACCTCTATCATCCCATTTCCCAGCTCCTGGGGCTCTGAATTTCTGTTCACCACCCATTAATGTGCAGACAGATGTTGCCCCCCAAGGACTTAAGGAATTTTTGAGGGTTTGCTGGCCAGGAGCCACTGAGGTTCATCTCTCCTCTAGAAATGCATTTGGTCACATGGTGACGTCATTTATCCCACACGCTTTTTTTTAAAGGCAAAACCAAATGAATTACTGAATGACAGTAATTTGGGGCAGCTCATCTCAGGAGGGTCAAGGAGGAGCTGCAGTGGGATTTGTTCTCTCTCTGCCAGGCACAGCCTGTTCCAGGATGCCAAAATCACCTGGGGGGACCATGCCCACACCACAGCAGGGCTGGCACAAGCCCTGGCCATGTACAGGGGCCTGCTTGAAATGCTGCCCAAGTGTGGGGACACTCACAGCGACTGCTGGGACAGACCCCACATCCTCCAGCCCCAACACAGCCCAGGAGAACCTCGGTGGGCTCTGCTGTGGCCCTGCCTGGCAGGTTTCTGGCCCCTGCAGCCCTCCCTGTGCTGCAGGTGGGTGTGTGGCCATCGGTGATCTGCTTCCCACATCCTCCTGAGGCAGGACCCCCACAAGCCAACACCAGGGGATGCACCCTGGCCCAGCTGGTCCCAGAGGGGTCCAAGGCTGGCGCTGCCCTGCAGCTGCCCAGAGGTGCTCCCGTGGGATGCTGAGGGCCCATGGTGACTGTTACGGGAAGGAAGGACTGCTCTGACCTCCAGGATTTTTGCCAGCTTCTTGCTGCTTTTCAGCTCTAGAGAGGCCTTACAGATGCACTCGTAGCTGGCTTTGATCTCCTCTGTCTTCTCCTGCAGGGTGGTCTTAAAGTGCAGGCTGCGCAGGCGGATCTTGTACTCGGGTACTGACAGCATCTGGGAGAAAAGGAGCAGAAAGGGGCTGTCCCCATTAGCCACAATCCTTCCTACATGGGGCTCTTCCTGGCATGTTGCCCTGTACATGGAAGCGGGATGCCCTTGCTTAGCACAGGTGACACTTGGAGCAGCTGGGCCAGTTTGCTGCCACAGGATGGGGAGTTTCACACCCACATCCACGAGAGACTTTGTCAAGAGAAAGTAAATCAGAGTTGGGCAAAGTCACTCTCACCACGGAGCAAACACGAGGGTAACACTTCAGTTCCAAACCAGCCCCCACGGGAGCTGCCAGGCCCTTCAGCCATCACCCCGACCACCCCTCACCCGCGGTCACAGTGACCAGTGCCACCAGCTCCTCCCGGCCCAGCCATGCCCAGTGTCCTGCTGACAGGGGACACGGCACACGCACGCCCAACGCTCCCGCAGCACGTCCCGCAGGTACCTGCAGCACAAACTGGTCGGGCTCGCTCAGCTTGCCGGGGTTCTCCTTGTAGCTCTGGAAGCGCTGCACCTCCTCCCCGTCCGGGGCATAGAGCAGGAGCTGCTTGATGTGGGAGGGCTCCAGCCGGTCCGTCTCCATCGTCATGAGGATCTGGCGCAGCTCGATGTGTGACAGCTTGAGGTGGGCTATCAGGATGGCTGGGGGCAAGGGAGGCACGTCACTGGGGAGGGGAGGAGCACAGGACCCCTGTCCCGGGCTGGCAGGAGCCAGGAGGTGAACTCAGGCTCTCCACCCTGTGAGGGTGGTGGCCTTCTCTATGTGCCCACCGGGAGAGGAAGGGCTTTCTGCTGCCACAGCCCTGCAGAGGCTGGAAGGGGACCTTAAGAGTCACTCTGGTCCTGCAGGCCCCTCCAGGGCACTGCATCACGTCATGTGCATCACCCACGCAATCGGGGTGGGCTGCACTGGAAACAACCCCCACTCCCACATTCCCCGCAGCCAGGGCATCAGGGAATCAGGGTCCTGTAGGTCCCACCCAGCACCATCACCCTCCTTCCCACCAGAAGCACATCCTGGAGCAGCAGCACTGCCCCACTTCAACCCAGGGAGCCATGCAGGCTCTTCTCCCTCCCTCCCCACCCAGTGGGTCACATTCCATCTCCAGCCTTCACCATAAAGTTGACTTTTCCCCTTAACGTGGTTGAACTCAATCTGGAGGGGCTCTGGGCTGCGGGAAAAGTCCATCCCAGCCAAGCTGTGCTCATGGGATTGTGCCCATGGGATAGTGCTCATGTAGTCTCCTTCCCTTTACCTTTCCAGTTCTCTACATTCCCTGGTCCCACCTGGCCTGTTTTGGGAGTACCTTCCCTGTGAAGCTTACTTACATGTGTTGTAGGCCTTTTTGTGGGACAAAATTTCAACCACGTCTTTCTTTTTAAAGTTTTCAGGCAAGAGAGTTGGCTCTGGAAGAGAAACTGAAAGATTTAATCATGGGTAAGGACAGGCTCAGCCGGCTCCAGCAGGAAGAAAACTGTCCTGAAAACAATGAAACCATGAATGAAAGAGAGGAGAACTGATGCTTTGCACACAGCAGTGGCTCTGGAATCCTTGAATTCTGTGATTCAAAGATCTCCTCAATGGAGGGCTCAGTTGGAGCTGAAAAAGGTAAAACAAGAGGTGAAACACACAGAAAACCCCAGACTGCCCAGAAACATCCCCGAAAAGGTGGTCCCTGAGAGGAATCCCATTTTATCCCACCCCCACTGCCAGCTGGGCACAGTGTCCCTTGCAGGAGGGCTCAGACACCCCCCTGGAATTTTACCCCAGCCACCACCACTCTGCACCTCCAGCCTGGAGCCCCTCTCTGGGTCTGTGGCACCCAGAAACTCCGGTGGTGGGATATCCCAGTTGGTGGGGCTGCAGGAGACCCCAGTGCAAGAGCAATGGGGGGCTGCACAGGCAGGGAGCTCCAGACCCCATTGCAGCTCTTGGGGGGAAGCAACATACTATATGTGTAAAAAGAAAAGTGCTGCTTGTGATGATTTCTATGGGCACAGGAATGTTTTCATGGCTTTTTCAGCATTTTCAGAGTTCTTGAGCACTGGAGCTGCAGTTGGTGAAACCCTCCAGCCGAGTTTCACTGCCCAATGAAACGTGGAGAGAAAACAGATCATGGCAGCAAAGACAATTAAGAGAGATGGTGAAACCATCTCTACCTTAATGATCCACTGTGCCACCAGCCACAAAATCCTGAGTATGAACAAATTCATGCCATGTGTGATGTCACAGACCAGGCACTGCCTTGCTGCCCAGTTCCTCTCAGTTCTTCCCAGTTCCTCCCAGCTCCCCCCAACTCTCCAGTCTCTGGCTGGTGCCAGGACCTATTCAGAGGCTCAGGTACTTACTTGTGGGCTTCTGTGTCCCAAAGTGCAGCTCCAGGTCGAGGTATTTGACCATATCACTCAGCTTGTCGTAATCCGAGTCCTCCCCGAGCTGCAGGAGGAGGAAGAGTCAGGAGCTGTGCTGCCACAGGGAACAGCCTGACAGTGCCTGCCTGTGCTGGGCCCATTCCCTGTCCTCCACACTAAGCTCTGTGTCCCCAGAAGACACCAGGACAGGGTGCTGGCACTGCCCTGTGACTGCAGACTCGGTCACTGCCTCGCAGATTGACTCCTGCCACAGCTGAAATCCTGCAGAGCATCTCCGCCTTCACTTGCTACTTGGGCACAATTCCCCTACTGATGGACAAAATGTGAACTCCAGAAATTTCAGGAAATTTTTGCTTACAAAAAAAAAAATCACTGGGAAAAGCATCTTTCTTTCTGGAGTGCCAGAGAGAGGGATCTGCAAGATTTCAAGTGCCTGTGGGACTGGAAGATGATCCAACAGCTTCCCCCTCTCTGCTCAGGGCATGGAAAATACGGCATGTGCTGAACATCAGGAGAGACACAGGCTGGGAGTTAAAGCCCAGCGAGGCCAGTTCTGCACCACTTCAAGTCCACAGTGCCAAGGGTTTGTCACGTTTTGTCTCACCCTTCATCTCTGCTTCCCTCTTCCAGTGTTGTCCCACTCTGCTCCAACCATCTTCATTGTTTCCTACTGATAAAACCTCCCACAGCTGCAGAACCCATCTGAAGGCAGCTCCAGGCTCTGTCAGCCCCTGAGGGCAGGAAAGCACGTGCTCCCCAGGACACTGCAGCCTTTCCAGGGCCTCTCCCCATCCCGGCAGTTCGGTCCAAACAATTAAAAGGATGAAAAGAAGACCTGCACAGCCCTGCACAGGTAACCACTCCCAGGGCACGGTTGGGACCCCCACCCCTGCCCTGCTCCTGGGCCATACCTGTCCCCAGATGGTCCCTTCCGAGTTCTCCACCTGCTCCCAGCGCAGCCTCTTGACGCTC
Source organism: Cephalopterus ornatus (assembly GCA_013396775.1). Lineage (NCBI taxonomy): Eukaryota > Metazoa > Chordata > Aves > Passeriformes > Cotingidae > Cephalopterus > Cephalopterus ornatus. Next base: position 492,906 of record VZRE01002356.1, read on the forward strand.
ATGTGGTTGGACTCGCTCCGGCGGTGCAGCAGCCCCCGGTGCAGCGGGGGGGCACAGGGCACCGGGGGGGGCGGCGGGGGGATGAGGTCCGAGAGCGTGGAGTAGGTCAGCGAGCTGCCCTCGTCACTGCTGCTGATGTACTCGCTGCTGCTGACGTCGTTGGTGACATAGCTGCCCTGGTCATCCTGGAAACTCATCTGGGTGAGGGACAGAGGAGAGGCTGGAGGGGGCACCTCATCCTCCATCCACCCAGCCCTCGGGGTGTCCTGCCCCCGTCTGCCAACCGCAGAGCCCCAGGACGTGTCCCCAGAAGCTGCACAATGGGAGCATCAAAGCCCACGCCCCGAGCGCCCCGTGCCACGCTCACCTCCTCGTAGTCGTTCTCAGGAGTGAGGAAATCATCCACGATGGTGACGCGGTGTCCCAGCTGCTCGCTCAGGGCGTCCAGGAACCGATCCGTGTCGCGGCTGCGGGGGGGCCTGGAGAAGGTGAAGAGCTTCTTCCGTCGCGACAGGGGGCTGAGCGAGTAGTCGCGGTGCTTGGGGGACGGGGCCGGGCTGCTGTCGAGGCTCACGTAGGGGTTGGACTCGGTGCTGCACGGGGAGGCCACGCTGCTGTGCAGGCGGTAGTAGCACTGCTGGGAGCCCAGCGGCTCGCTCGGCCACGACAGCCCCATGCCCGGCTTGCGAGCACCTGCGGGACACAGCGCTGCCGGGGGTCCTGCACGGCGGCCCTGCAGCCCCCGGCGTGCGAGAGCCCCTGCCCCGAACGGAATGTGCCGAGAGGGAGAGGGCATCTCCGCGGGCAGTGCCCTGCGCTGCGCAGCAGCACTCTGGAACCCCACAGGATTCACCACCCCACACACTCCGCTGCCCTCCTGCAGCTGCAGCTCCGCAGGAGCCGTCCCTGGGCTTACACGTGGCACTGTCACTGCTCCATTATAAAATGGCACCAAGAGGTGCCAAGACTTGTCTTCTCCTCCACATGCCTGGACAGCAGCGCCCACCATCACCCGAGCCCTCCCCGAAGCGCCCCTCTCCCGCCGTGGGCAGCCGGAGGTACCTGCAGCCTGTGCCCGCTCCGGGGCCGGGGGCGATGTCCTGTGCAGGGCAGCGTTTCCCACCTTGCCAGCAAAGCCGCCGATCAGGCGGTTCTCCAGCTCCGCGTACACAGCCGACATCTGGGAAAGGACAGAGAGCTGCTGCCATGACTGAATCGAGACAGGGCTTGTGGACCCCCAGAGACCTGCAGTGTCCTGAGGACAAGACAGCCCCCACGGACCCACCAGTCCCCATCTTTTACTCTTTCAAGGGGGTTTCACCCCAGCCCGGGCTACTCTGGCTTTTCTGAACACCCCCACTGTTAATTAATTGACTGTCTGTTAATAAGGCAGACACCAGCCTCATTAAAGGTGACTAATTGCCCAGGGGGGTGACCTCAGAGGTGGACTCTAAGGCAGGGACGCTGTCAGCCAATGGCAGGTATTTACCCACAGACACATCCTTCCCCATTCACTTTTTCCTGCTTTCCTGTGTTAACAGTTAAAGAATCAAACTGTTGACCCTCCCCGTGGGTGCAATGGTCCCACACACATCAGCAAAGCTCTCCTCAGAGTCCCCCACACACACCATTTTGGGGTTGGGTGTCTCCGGGAGGGAGGTGCCGTCACCAGCCTGTCTCTCTCCAGGGATCAGGCGAACTGGGACCTCCACGGTGTCACTGCCTGGGGAAGGAAGAGACAAACCAGTCACTCCTCTGCCTGTGCCACCACCTCCCGATGGCCCTGGCCTATCAAAGTCCCCCTGTCTCCTCCTGGGACCCGGAGTGACCTCCCTGCCCCAGCTGCCACGTTTAGGGGTCCCGAGGGACCAGCGCGGGTGGGCGCAAGGTCAGCACGGCAGTTCCAGACTGCTCTGCTGTTCCCTCAGGGCAGCTGAGGACAGGGCTGCTCCCCACAGCTGGCGAACATCTGCCCAGCCAAGCAGCTTCCCTCCAGCACACAGCTGTCAAACGCTCTCCGTGCTCTAATCCCGGCCTGAGAGGCTCCTCAGAGGCAGGTTGGAATATCTTCCCCAGGAAATGTCTCAGACCCCCCTGGCAGCTGAGGAACACCACATGGCCAGGAGGTCCTGGCAGGGCGGTCATGGGGAGGTCGTGGTCAGAAGCCCTGAGCACAGATCAAGGGCCCTTCGCCATCAGCCAAGAGTGATGGGAGTCAGGCAGGATGCCGTGTCCTCTGGAGGGAGGGAGGGTTTGTGCCATGAATGTGGTTCTTCAAGAGTCTCAGAATGGCCCTGAACCATGATCTTATTCCTCACATGGATTTCACAAATGCTGTTTTCCCTGTGAATTTGATGGGGTCTGAGAATGTTCACAGGGAGGGTATAAACTGTGTCCCCCAGAAGAGAGGGCTCAGACCAGCAGCACCAGTTCACATCCAAGCAATGGAAGGGGTGGGAAACAATATTCAGCCCCAGATCAAGTGATATCTTATTTAATCGGTTATTTCAGGTTATTTCAATGTGGAATAGCTGTCCCTGGAGGTGTTCAGGAAATGACTGGACGTGGTACTCAGTGCTCTGCTCTAGTTGACAAGGTGGTGATTGGTCAAAGGTTGGACTTGATGATCTTGGAGGTCTTTTCCAACCTTAATTTTTCTATGATTCCATGATTCTAACTGTTTCTGAAAACATNACGTGGTACTCAGTGCTCTGCTCTAGTTGACAAGGTGGTGATTGGTCAAAGGTTGGACTTGATGATCTTGGAGGTCTTTTCCAACCTTAATTTTTCTATGATTCCATGATTCTAACTGTTTCTGAAAACATGCATTTCCAGTCAAAGCCTCAGTGTTGGCTCTACTCTGACCTCAATCCTTTCCTCCACCTTTTCACACCATTGAAGCTTAGGAATAGTTCAGGATTTTGGCTTGGGGCAGAGCAGAAGGACACTCTAGGCCCAACTCCTCCACCCTAGCCCCCTCCTCCCCACACCCCCCATCACCCACCTGCAGCCCCCCCTTCCTCGGGGCGGGGGGTTCGGAGGCTGCCCCGGCACAGGGAGGCCCCTCGGACGGAGCTGCGGTACCGATCCTCCACTTCTGCCTCGGCTGCAGCAGGAGACACCTTTGTAAGGCAGGGCCAGACCCCACAGCTCCCTGTCCCTCCTCACCACGGCACAGGGCTCCCCCAGGCCCATCGGACTGGGGGCTGCCAGCTCCTGGTAGCCACTCCCTGCATCCTACACCATCCCTAGGGAGCTGAGCAGGTTCCTGCAAGCACAGGGCAGGGATGGATGCCCAGAGACGGGACATCCAACCACTTTTTCCCGCAGGATTGGCATTGACCAGCTCATGGGGCACATGAAACTCCAGCTGGTCCCAGCAGACTCCTTCCTGTCCTCATGGGACAAGAGGGAAGTGGGGCCAGCAGTGGAATGCTGCCTGGAAGAAGGCAGCACGTTGTCCATGCACTGTCCCTGTGCAGTTCAGTGTGGCAGCTCGGAGAGGCTCGGGCTTGCAGCAGGATGGAGGCACCGGAGCATCTCCGAGGGACCCGACAGAGCAGCGCTTGGACAGCCCTGCACAGACACCAGAGATCACCCGAGTTTGGGAGGCTGAGCGAAGGACCAGCCCAAATTCAGAGATCTCTGGCAGTGCACATCCAGGCACAGACACACAGAATGGACAGAACAACCAAAACTTCTCATGGTCAGAGACTGCCCTGTCTGAGAAACTGAGAGGAACCAGGGACCAGCCTGGAACTAGGAACAATGGCCTGAAACAGCCTGGGACAGAGACGTGCTTCCGTGCTTCCCTCCTCCCCTGGCCATGGATACCTGGTCTGTATTCCTGAAATACAGCTGCAAACTTCTTCGTTTAGACACTAATAAATCCTTGGGAGCCTACAGCCCATCCTGTAGGCTGGGCCGTGATTCTGCACACGCAAAGCAGCGGTGTCTGAGAGCACAAACCCAGGGCGCAGGAGCACAGGATTCCGTGCACGACAGGCAGGATTTACACAGAACTCGGGGGTGTTTACTGCTAAAATAACTCTGTTCCTCCAAAAGCCTCTCTTCAAGCAATATCTCTTTTACCTTCACTGAGTCTAAAATAAACACATCAATGTAAATAGCTGAGAAGAATTTGGAAGCAATTAAGGGCCCAAATGCACAGATTGAGACATTTCACTCCAAATTTGCCCTCAGTAAACAAACCACTACTGCTGGGTTTGTGCTGCCACAGAACCAGGTGATGGTGAGGAGACAAGAGGACCAGGGAGAAGCGGGATCATCAACTGCCCTCCATGTCTTTTTGGGAGAGCAGCACCTCACTCCTCACCTCCTCCAACCACGGATGCCTGTGTGACTGCTGGGAACAACTCAAGGGAAATTGTGCCTCCGCTTATTTTACCTCTCTGTTCTGAACGCTGCTCTTAAACCAGATACTCCCTTCCTGGACTTCCTCACCTCTAAGGACCCGAGCAGCTTCCAAAAGCCTTTGCTCCCAGAGACACCGTCTCAGGTGCCATCCCTCCGCTCAGTGCAGAGTTTCATTCCAACACTACAGGGCTCCCAGTGCAATGGACCGCGGTCTCGGGGACGTGGGGGGACACGGCGTGTCCGTCTCGGAGCACAGGGACTTTCCTCTCACCTGCCAAGGACTTGTACCCAAGAAACCTGTCAATCTTTTGCTGGCAGTGCTCCTGTTCCTCGTACGTCAGCAGCTGGTAGATAAACTGCCAGATGACTTGCTTGGCCGGTGTGTCCAGCACCGGGTACACATCCACAATGAGAGTGTCAATATTCCTGCAGAACGGGAAAGAGAGGGCTGGGCAGGGAGCGCATCCCTACGGACAGCCCCTCCACGCCGCTTCCCGCGGCTCCGGTGCCTCCCAGCCCTCCTCCACCGGGATCTCGGCTGCCGGGATCCCCTCAGAGGCTCCAGCATGAGCCGATGGTTTCGCAGCAGAGGAGCAGGGATCTAAAAGCCCTGTGGATGTGGCACGTGGGGCCATGGGTTAGTGGTGGCCTTGGAGGTGCTGGGGGAATGGTTGGACTTGATGGTCTCAGAGGGCTTTTCCAACCTGGGCAATTCCATCATTCTCTAGTAAGAAGGGTGAGGAAGCACCAGAAGGCAAAGACAAACCCTGGAAAGACCTGAATTTTGGCCAGCAGCAGGTAAGCAGGCTGAGGGAGAAATGCACCAGGGAGGGTGGCTGGGCTGGCAGACTCCCAGGGCTGAAGATTTCCATCTCATTTTGGCTCTGTGGTGTGTAGAGATGGGGAAAGGGCTGTTGGGAATAGCAGGGCTGAGCACCCTATCCAGGGAGGAGAACAGAACTGCCTACAACAGGAAGAAATTCCTCCCCTGTGAGGGTGGTGAGGCCCTGGCACAAGGCACAGAGAAGGCCCTGGCACAGAGAAGCTGTGGCTGCTCCATCCCTGGAAGTGTCCAAGGCCAGGCTGGACGAGGCTTGGAGCAACCTGGGCTAGTGGAAGGTGTCCCTGCCCATGGCAGGGGGTAAGACTGGAGATCTCTAAGATCCCTTCCAACCCAAATCATTCCATGATTCTATGACAGGCCTCAGTAAAACACTGCTGGAAGATGAAGCAAGGGCAGGAAACAAGGTCACTGTTGAATCTGGAGTGTGCCAGGGGATCAGTTTGGATCCCTGCAGCAGGGCAGGGGGATATGCTCCACAGCAGGACAAGGGCTGTGCCAGCCACAGCCATTCCCCTGCTGCCACCAAGGGAATTCTGCAGCTGAGGTGCCGAGAAGAGTGAGGAAACAAGGATGAAACGTGGAGAGATTTACTGCAGGAGGTGGAACAGGATCTGTGGCTGTCAGGGACAGCTGGACAGCAAGAGAGCCTGCACTGGGGGACCAAGGGATTGGGGGTGACCCAATTAACCTCCAAAGCTGAAGGGTCTGCCCTGCCCTCAGGCTGGAGAGATGGACTCCTGCCCTGTGGATACACACAGGGGAACACCCAGCTGGGCACAGCAGAGCTCGGTGTGACTGCCTCCCAGCCCAGGTCTGGGCACTGGCTCTGGCCAGACACTGCTACAGGCCAGGCACCAGCACGGGAGGAGTGGAGCTGCCATGGAGTTACCGATGTTGGAAGAAGCCTTCCAGCGCCTTGCAGATGGTGTAACGCTCGGGTGGGGTCAGCAGGTGCTCCAGCTGCTGCGTGAAGGTCCTTCCTTGAATCTTGATGCTAGAGGGGAGAATCTCTGCAACCCACTGCAGGGAGGTGAGGGAGGAGGAGCTGCTCGGGGACTCAGGAGAGTCAGAGTCTGCAAAAAAAAATTCCATCTTTTCTTGGTTTCTTTTGAGGGCAGTGGAGCAGTTTGAGTGCCACTGGCTCTGTACTCTGAAGTAGGTCAGATTGAATGGGGTTTGGAGCAAGCTGGTCTAGCGGAAGGTGTCCCTGCCCATGGCAGTGGGCTGGAATGAGATCATCCTTAAGGTCCCTACCAATCCAAACCATTCTGGGATTCTGTGGTTATATGAAGCTGCTGGGTTTTGTTTCTGGCACACATGCAAACGAGCTGGCATCCCAGGGCTCCTAATGTGGGACTAAGGGGAGTCCACTGCTGCTCCAGAGGGAAGAGCCAGTCCCTAATTCCTGGGTCTCTGCATTGTGGAGCAGCCCCCCAATAACGCACTGACCCTCCTGCCTCCACACACCTCTGGAACTGCATCAGTGCCTGCGCTGTGCCCTGGGCTGGGGTGCTGCTGACACCACCCCAGTGCCCCAACACCCTCAGCTCCTGCTGACTCCTCACCAGCAGCGAGTAAATTATTGATCCCAGCAGCAGGATAATTATCCTGCAGAGCACAGCCCATCCACAGCCATGGGATTGCGCAGCCACCATGGATGCACAGGGTTGGGTTACTGCGGCCGAGTACAGGGCACAGACTGCACAGAAAGGACGTTGGCAGGGGACACCAAGGACAATCACACAGCAGGATGAGCCCTCCTGGGGAGCTGCCAAGCCTGAGATCCAGCCTGATCCCAGAAAGCAAGCGGCCGTGTGCCCGGGGGAGAGGAGCATCCCCCAGGCAGCGCCTCAAACCTGCTGAGCCTGTGGAGGTGCTCAGCAATCCCCTCCTGCCCCAGGCACTGAGGAGCTGGTGTGGGGTTTCTGCCACTCCAGACCCTCCTCCCCACTCTTACCATTGGAGATGTTGACGATCCCCTCTTCCACCACCAAGGTGGGCATTGCCCCGCTGCCCTGCAGCATCGACACCACCTTGTCGTGGGAGCAGTTCCTGCGGGCACAGGAGAGCTGGGTCAGTGCTGCCTGTCCCCGTGGGCAGCTCTGTGGGCAGCAGCTCCCAGGACAGCAGCGAGGAGAAGGAGCTTGCCGCTGCCTTCATTTATCTTGGGAAAGGCTCCTCGTGCTGCGCAGGGCCATGTTTGGAACCTGCTGTGATTCCCCTGGGTTCTCTCAGTCCTTGCTTGCTTTTACCTGAGCTGCACAGAAAGAGCTTCCTTGAGAGAGAGAGAGCCTGGATCATGCCCTGTGAGTGGACTCCCTACTCTAGCTGTCCCCATGAATAACCACAGGGATGCCTGCGGAGCTCCTGGCACAGCCAGACCCAGAAAATGAATTTTCCTTTAAGTGACACAGTACTGCGGGTCTCCCCTTGCCTGTCCTAATTCCACATGAGAAGAAAATGCAAGGTGAATATAAAATGTAATTTTGTAGGCAAAAAAATCTTGGTCTGCCCTTGGAGAAGGGTATGGGCCGGGCTGGGACAATGACTTCCAAAAGAGGCTCAGAGGACAATCCTCCACCCGTCTCCTCTATTTTCTGGCAATGCTGCATCAGCCAACAGTTTGCTGGATCAGCTGAAACATGAGAACCTGAGCCCTGACAGAAGCAGCATCAGATGTTTAACCTTTAAATATTCATCACTCTCGCTCTTATCCTACAGCCTCCTCTAAGCCTTTGCTCTTGGTTTTTGTGTGGAAAGACCAACCAAGGACACAGGGGTTGCTGCCCTGAGCTGGTGAGGGGCACGTGCCCCTCTGGTTCCATTGCTTTGGTGCACAAATAATATACAGAAGAATTAACTTCTGGGTGGAAATGTGATTCCCATGTGGCTTTAAGCTTATTGTCAGATCCTGGGAGTGATTCATGGGCTGGCTGGTGCTCTGCTGCTTTCAAAAGCAGAACCCTGGGTGTTTAACATGTACAGATTAACTCAGAGAGGCTCAAGCTGGGGTCTGGGGGTGGGCTGGAATCAGGACCCCAGTTATATAGACTGTCCTGCATTATACATCATGATTTGCACAGAGAAATCAGAGGAGGAGCAGGGATGGAGAGAAATGCTACTCTTAGATTTTGTAAAAGAATATTAAAGGAGGTGTCCCCGTGGGGCATCACACTTCATGCACCACAGCTGACACCTCTCCAGGACCAGCAGCTCTCGTTTCTCTGGCCCCAGAGTGACCACACACGTGTGCTCAGCCCCTGCCAGCACAGCCCCTCGGCACAAGGGTCCTGCAGAGCTCTCACCTCATGTCCAGACCGTTGAGGAACAGGATCCTGTCTCCAGCTTTGAGAGCAGCCTTCTCTGCCGGGCTCCCTAAACACACAGGGACAGGAGGGGCTTCAGCCAATGGCACCTGCTTGGGATGGGGTCCCAGGTCCCCAGTCATGCCCAGGGACCCCCCAGGCAGGGCACCCACTGCTGCTGGGTTACCTGGGACCCTTCACCCAGCTGGGTGCCAGCACCCAGCCTGCACTGGGAACACTGGTGTCACTTCAGGACATTCACTGAACACATACTTCCCACTTTTCAAAGCAAGGAGTGGGCGAAGCCGAACTGAATTGTATCAAAGATGCTCATTATTCCATTGGGAAAACTCCATCATGGACCCTTGGGAAAGTCCTTTTTGCTCTTTTGTTAAGTGCAAACAGCACTTAACATTTCAAGTTCAGAGCTGAGATCAAGAAGTGACTTTGAATCTTGTGGCTGGAACTGTTCTTACCTGGCAGGACAGACTCAATCCACACTGGGGCATGGCCACGGAGTGTGAAGCCAAAGCTCCTGTTGCCTTTATAAACTCGCACAGTTCTGCAGGACAAAAAAGCAAATGGGACATGAGAGTCCAAGATTTGGCCCTTGTTTCCTTCCCCAGCCCCTCCACAACCCTGTTAGCCCAGGTGTTTCCTGAGTGCTCAAGTCCCCGACACTCCCAGTGTCCCCACAAGGTCCCCTTTGATACCAAAGTCTTTAAAACGTTGTTTTAAGGTGGAATGTGGGCTAAATATATGTATATTTAAAGGATATATATATCCAGCCAGTGATTCTTTATTACACAGAATTGGAGGGACAGTGTGATTTAGGGAGCAAAGGTCTCACAGGCTGATGAGAGAGGAATTAAATTCCTCTAGGAAATTTTGGAAGGAGCACTAGGAAATCTCCCTGCTGGGAGGCTGATTGGAGCTGGGAGTTGTTGCCACAGGGAGCTGGGGGAAGACAGCATTACCAGCAAGATCCTGTGCTGGCAGGGAGGGAGACTGTGCTGGAAATGGATTTTGGACAAGTCACATTGAAATTATCCTGGCAGGAAGGCAGGCTGGAGCCAAACACCCTGGATTGCCCAGATCCTGCTCTCTTGTTGGTGAGATGGAGCTGGGATCAGAGCAGGAGCCACGGCCAGGGCTCTGCGCCCTCCAAGGCTGCTGAGGTCTGGCCATATGGGCACGGGAAGTGGGTTAATCCCTGTGCTCCAGGGATTGTCCGTCCTTCCTCCCACGGCCTCACACTCAGACACTTGCTGGGGCAGGGCAGGACCAGCCATAGAATCACAGAATCGTGGAATTGTTAAGGTTTGAAAAGACCTTTAAGATTATCAAATGCAACCATCACCCAGCACCACCACCAGGTTCATCACTAACCCATGTCCTCTAGTGCCACATCCACATGGTTTTTGAACACTTCCAGTGATGGGGGACTCCACCACTGCCCCGGGCAGCCTGTGCCAGGGCTTGACAACACTTTCTGTGAAGAAATTTTCCCTAATATCCAATCCAAACCTCCCCTTGCAACTTGAGACCATTTCTTCTCATCCTGTCGCTTGTTGTCTGGGAAAACAGGCTGACTCCTCCCTGGCTACACCCTCCTGTCAGTCTGCTCTCTGCTTAGGTACCCTTCATCCCACTGGCACAGCTGGGCACCCTGCAGCCCACCCAGCAAGGAGCCAACACCTCCTCTCAGCCTGCAAGTGCCACCTCAGCTCCTCACACGGCTTGTCCCAGCCAGTGCTGCAATGCTGGGGGGACCCAAAGCTGTCCCAGAGCCGGGACGGGGCACAAACCTGCCCAGACTTTGAGAGGGAGGGGTGTTTGTTCATCCTGATGGCAGGAGGGTTTCACGGGGAACACATCCCCTTTCCCTGTGCCTCTCCCCTTCCCTGGCATCCCTCCCCCGTGCTGCCGCCCGCACCAAAGCGGGCGGTGCTGCCAGGACCTCGGGGCCGTCAGGAGAGGTGTTACCTGCGGGCAGCCCCCGAGGCCACATTGCTGGTGATGAGCGAGGTGCTCTTCCGCAGGCTCTTGCTGAGCTCCTCGTGGCTGCGGGGCACGGAGCTGGCGCGGGTGGACACGAGCAGCCGCTCCTGGTGGTCCTCGCTGCGGCTGCGGCGCAGCCGGTTGCTGTGCTGCTCGCTCTTGGAGCGGCAGAGCTTGCTGATCAGGCTCTGGGACACCACCTCGTCAAAGCGCTGCCGGTGCTTCTTGGGGATGAAAATCCTGGGGAAATGAGTCAAGGGAAGGGAGTGAGGAGCAGGGCCGTGGCAGCTGGGGCACAGAGCTCCAGGTCCAGCCATCCCTGGAAAGCAAAGAGCAGAACCCCTCGTGTGCTCTTGGCCCCGGTCATCCAAGAGTTGTAAATGCCAGGGCTGAGGACACCAGGTGTGCTGGGGACACCAGGGACACGACTGCACCTCTTCCCCCATCCCACGCACAGCTCCACTGGGGCAGTGATGTCAGACCCTTCCTCCAGACCTGCTTCTTCCCCAGCACATTCTGGAACCCCCAAAACGTTGCTTCCCATCTCCTGCCCCAAACTCTCTGCTGGGAGCTCTGGACTTTGCTATCCTGGGCTCCTGCCATGAACATTCCCACATTCCAGCTCTCTCCACAGCCAGGCAGGAGCCTCATGCCCCTTGGGAGATGTTGGTGCTGGAGGGGTGGGTACAGTGACACTGCAGGCAAGGGGCCAGCACTGGGAACTCACTGTTTTGGGTCACCTCCCCTCTCCTGGCAGGAGTAGCCAAGCGGCCTTTGTGCCCCCACAGGACCCCCAGGACTCTCAGGGCATGCACAGGGGATACAAAGCAGGATCCCAGGAGGGCGCAAGGAGGCCCCATCAGCACCGCTCCCACCTCGGCCGGGGTGAGCCCCATAGCACCAGGAGGCACTTCTTCTTTTCTTTTTCCTTCTGCCGTCACAACAGCGAGATGCTGACACCTGCTCACCTACCCCTACCCTCTGTTTGCACATTTAGGGGCTTCAGGAGGAGCTGTTATCTCTGAGTGTTTCTATAGCAACCCCTCCCTGCACCTCGAAGCTGTGGTGCCTCGTTAGACAAAACCATCTCGTGAGGTTCATTAGCACTCCTCACCCCGACCTCCCTGTGTTATCACAGCCTCACTGGGGTGTGAGCACACTCCTGGCTGCCTGGGGATCATGTCTCCCATGGGAGCAAGAACTGGGCCAAACTGGTGTCAGAGGACCCAGAGGAACCTGCTCTGAGGGGCTGCACCAGTGGGGCACAGCTGGAGAGGCTGGGGGGAAATCCCACAGGGCTCCCTTGGGCAGCTTCACCAGGGGAACACAAAAACCTGGGTGAAGCCAGAGGAGGAGGAAGGGGAGGCTTCAAATCCCAGATCTACCAGAACCAAGACATCTTTATTTCCCCCCAACAAAAGGCAGAACTCAAAACACGAGCGGCTGCAGGAGGAGAAGACAGATCACAAGCCACCGGAGGCTGGCAGATGCTCACTCAGAGCATTTGGTGACAATTTAAAAGAAGTAACACATTGATGCAATTCCCGGGTGATTTGTGATTAAGCAGCAACTAGAAAAGAGTGAAACTGTGCTAATAAATAGTTCACCCAGATGTGAGCTGTGGGACAGGGCAGCCACAGCCCTGGGGCAGGGGAGGATGTGGGTCCCCCACACCTCTGCCCCAGGCTGGGCACCCACCAGGGAAGAGTCCGTGTTCCTCACAGGCAAAATGAGCACAATCCCATTTAATTGGCCAAATTAAATGGGCCCTGCTCATTCCAGCAGAACTGTCCCACTTTACACCAACCTCTGCTTCACCATCGGGCTGCCAGGCACCAGGACTGGAGCACAGCTCCCTGCCCAGACACAAGGACACGGCTTAGGGGCTGCACCACACACTGACAGTGCTGCAAGTACAACGCTGCCTCAGCAAGGAGAGTGACTGTACAAATAATCCCACTAAACATGCAAAATAGTTCCCTTCTGCCAAACCTGGATGGCCCAGGGCTGCTCAGGGATCCCTGATTTCCATGATCCCCGCGATTCAGCGGGTGCCAACTCCCAAAACGTGTGCCCAGGTCTGGTCCATCAAAGGGACCCATTGAAGGCCGCATGTGGGGGGTCATTGGCATGGATGCCTCAGGTCCAGCAGGATACCATCCATGAAGCACACACTGGCACTGGCACCAACACCGGCACCAGCCCAGGGCAGATGGTGCCCGGGGCTTTGCAGAATCTTGCTATCCCATGGGATAAACCTGCTTCTGCCCATTGGCATGGCACAGAGGAGCAGCATCCAGCTGGGATGTCCCTCTCCCAGCAAATCTCATCAGGATTCACGGAGCATGGATGCACCCACCACATTTGTGGAAGTCAGCCTGGGAGCAGCAGCACAGCCATACAGCACTGACCTCATGCACCTCTTCCTCCTCCTGGGGTGCTCCAGGTCAGCCCTGGCTCTGCTTCCTGTTGGAGAGGGGATGGGAAAGGCATCCCCATCCCCGGGCACTGCATCCCTTTGCCCGCTCCCATCCGGGTGCAGGGTGTGCTGAGCCACAGGGCACCAGCCCTCCTCTGCAGCGGTTTGTCACCCACTCGGGAGAATTCAGTCTGCTCCAACACACAGGTGGGAATCCAGGGCATTTTCCAGGCAGGAGAGGCCCCAGAGGCTCCAGCCTTCTTCACCTTCACCCCATCCCAAAGCAGCCAGGCCAGGATGGTGGCACAGTGCCATGGGTGGGAGAGCCTCTGCCAGTGCCCAGTGCCCGTCCCCAGGGCTCTGCTCTGCTCAGGGCTCCCTTTGGCGTGTTCAGCACATCTCAGCCTGTGTCACACTCGCTATTTTCCAGCTCCCAGGTGGGTCACTGGCCACCCACCCCCAGGCAGACAGTCCCACTTCTGCAGCCCACCCTTGCTGGGAGCTGCCTCCCTGATTTCCCAGCCCAGCACTCTGGAGAATCCCTTCTTCCACATGCAATTGTCCTGCCATGGGTGCTGAGCTCACCTGGACAGCCCCACCCTGGGATGCTGAGACTCACTGGAGCAGGATGTGTCCCCTTGGGAGGGCAGCAGGGGCAGCTCCAGCCCTGGCTGGGGCTGGTGAGGGTGCCCCAAGTTTGCTCAGAGCTCATGCTCAGGCAGGCTGGGAGCGAGGGGACCCCGGGCCTCGCTCCATCACACCCAGCACACCCCAAACCCCCTCCTCACCACTCACCCCTTGGCTGGCCTACAGCCATGGAGACAAACCAGGCCCAGATGGGCTCTTCCTGCTGCCCCCCAGCCCCCCCACCCCAGTTTTTCATCTGAGCTTCACTCAACTCCCCCCAGCAGCCTGTGCCAGCGCTGCGTTGGGCACGGGGCAGTGGCAGGGCTGCCGTGGTGCCAGAGCAGGGTCCCCACAGCCCCGGAGGCGGCAGAGCCATCGTGGGGATGCCTGTGGGGCACGAGGCTCTCCCAGCACCCCCCGGCCACAGACCCCACGCGGGGGAGCGGAGCAGGGACACGTACCGAAAATGCCGAGAGAAACTCCGGTCCTTCCCCATTTGTCAGGGTGCGGCGGGAACAAAAGGGAGATGCTTCAGATC
>VZRE01002356.1:507074-537838 GCA_013396775.1 Cephalopterus ornatus
CCGCCCTGGCGCTTGGCACCCCCGCGGTGCCCGGGGACCGCAGCCAGATGGGCCGGGTCGCCGGCAGCCCCACCTGGGCTGAGCCCCTGCCTGCCCTCGCCCTGGCTCCCGCCACGCTCTCAGTCGCAGGTGGAAGTTTACCATCGGCCGAGAGCCTCCGTCCGTACCCGCTGGCCTTTAGTGCCACTTCTGCCCTCCCTGCCCAGCTCTGCCCCGGCTCGCAGACACCAACCCTCCCTCTTCCCCTAAAAACTGCAGTCGCTGTGATTTCCAGCTGGAAGGATCTCGTAACAGAAAGGAGGGCACGGCTCGGCGCCGAACTCCGGGGGGATGCCTCCCTGGTGCTAATTAGTTGACTTCTAAAGTGATTCTGTTTAAATTACGTGCTGCTGTAAGGGGTGAGAAACCTTAAAGGCAAACGGCAGCGGGTGTGTGGATGTGCAGGTGCAGCTGCTGGGCTGGACCAGGATCAGCAGCAGGACCAGAGTCCTGGGCCCAAACCCCCCGAAGGAGCATCCTTTACCCCCAGGGTAACACAGCAGCGCTTTGCAGCAGGAATAAAAGATAAAACCCCATCTCTAATTTAAATAACGCCATCTTTAAGCGCAGCACTGGCGTTTGATGAAGAGGATGTGAAGCTTCCCAGAGCTGCCAACATCAGATACAACCTCCAGGTAGTAGCAAAGGAAGGAAAAATGAAAAATGTATGGTTTAGCCTCAAAACAACTAGCAAAGACCTGACCTTGACTCTGTTAGTTGTGCAGAAAAACACGTCCCAGAGTGGATTAAAGCACTGAGCTACACTCGGATTATGTCTGAACTGTGCTATGGAATCAGTACTGGTCTGGAAAAGCCCTTCTGCCCTGGCTAAATGCTAAAATCTGGGAGAGAAAACTCCTGTTGGCTTCACCCATGGAACAGGAGTTCTGCTTATGAACCTCAAATTCTGCTTCTCAAGCCTCACCTGCCCGTGTGCATGAGAGAGGGGTCACAGCCTCACGCCGGCCTCCAGCACCAGCAGCTCCCACAGCTCCAGCGGGGCTCGCTCCAGCCCAGCAGCAAGCACGGAGCTGTGATTTCCACGGGGGCTGCTATCCCATTATCCCAGTGCTGGGAGGCTCCACAATCACTCATCTGGCTGCAGATGTTTTGCAGATGGGACCGTCATTATCATTAAATAAGAATGAAGGTACTTTTCTGCCCAGGAGTGCAGGCAGGGTGGGATGCAGTGGCCATGCACTGGGGCTGGGAGCCCCTCACAGCCCTTCCCTGGCCACCCAATTCATCCTTGGGGACAGCCCAAGACCCCCAACACCTTTTGGAGAGGCGACACATCCCTGCACCGGCTCCAGTAGCGACTGATGAAAGATTCCCCCTGGAGCAGTGCCACAGCCCGTGCCTGGCTGGGGGTCCCCCTCCCCATCAGCACTGGCACCCTGGAGTACTCTCACCTGTCCCACATCCGGTGTCTCTGGGCCCAAAACACACTGTGCACCAAGAGCCAGTGGTTTTGTCCCTGCCCTGGCAGGGATGGGCAGCCCCACAGCTGCTGGGGACACCCAAAACCTTCAAAGAAACCCCCAGAAAGACCTTTTCTGCAACTTCCACCCTGCCCTGCATCACCCAGCAGGTATCGGGGACAGTGGCCAGGTCACTGGGTGCAGATGGGGCTCAAGGCCACCCCACCCTCACAGACAGATCCCCAGACCCCTGTGACACAGCAGGGGAGACACAGGGCCATCATCAGCCCACGTGCACCCTGTGTCCCACACCAGAACCCTGGGGTGCAGGGACCTGTGTCACACCCACTTTCAGACCACAGCTGCTGCCCCATACACACTTTCTGCCTGGAACAGCAGCACAAAAGCAGCTTTTCCTGTTTTCTTTAAGACACTGGAAAACTTGGACCAAGTAACCTCTTCCCCAAATAAAAGTTGTGACTCCAGCAGGGTGCAGGTGGACCAGGCTGATCCCATCTGTATCCCAGCCAGAGTTTGATTTGACAAAGGAAATTAATCTCCTATCAGGAGATTTTGCACTGAGGCATTTTGGTCATGACCTATTTGAACTCCACCAATAAAAAAGGAACTCGCTCCCAATTGTCTCACTGGTAGCACGTTTTGTTCCCTGCTGCCCTAATTCCCTTTTTTTTGGGCAGTTGAGCATATGCTGGGCTATCAGATTAGGGATTTTTTTAAAATGGAAGAAAACAAGAGCTGCTTTTCCTCCATTACTGTCCTTCCAGTGGCTTTTCAGTGTGAGTGCTGGGACCATGGGACAGTGTCCCTGTCAGCAGCAGGGGCTCGGGGGGTCACACATACTGCATCGGCATCCAAGAGAGCTGGGAGGCTCCCCCCAGCCTGGAGGAGTGGGTACGTGGAGCGGGGGGTGACAAGCAGGGAAGCAGCACAATCCATAATATATAAATCCTGATGGCTAAAATGAAATTTCTTAGCCAGGCACGGTCACAGATGGTTGGAGTAGTTTAATACGGGAACACGCCAAGCGATTTTATTGCCGTGCAAAACAAGCTGAGACAAATAGATTGTGTTGGGAGCGTTATTAACAGGAACTCAGTGGAATTTCTGCCATAATAAGGGAACCCCTGATGGGCAGCAATTTCATCTGTGTCAGGGATCAGCAGTGGCTGCTCACCTTGGCCCATCGTGGCACCCTTTGGCTTTCCTAAAGGAGAAAGGGGCAGGAGCAGGGGCTGCTCGGGAAGCAAACGGAGCATAACTGTCCTCCCTGCAGCCCCAAAGCACAACACGACTCGCAGGAGATCCAAGACAACATCTCACAGTCCAAACAGCCCCAGAGTCATCCCCCAAGGATGCAGCCAGGGTGAGGGGCTGGATGTCACACACATCCCCCTGTTCCAATGCAGGTTACCAGGACAATAACCATGTAACCATCACTGCTGGTGGTTTATTCACCAGCACTGCAGGTCGGTGGGGAGGAGGGGATCTGTGTTTCCCACCAATCCTACTGCAAACAGATGTTTTTAACCTAAACGGTGCTGGCAGAAGCTGGTGCCTCTCTGGTACTGCCGGGCAAACACGCTGTTCAACGGGAGACAGCGCCCGGGACACGGGGGTGGGGAAGTACCACAGCCCTGGGAGACGCCAGAGGGGATCCCACCGTCCCACTGGGCTTGGAGAGTCACTTTGGCCCCCAGAGCCCAGGGCTGACCCCTGGGGCGGTTGTGCCAGCGCTGCAGAGCACTGGGTGCAGAGCCGGTGCCGCTGGAATCGCAGCTCTGCCCTGCTTTGAAACCAGCTCAGAAATAAGAGCAGCGCGGAGAGAGGCGTGCCCCTGGGACCCCGACCTGCCCAAAATAACCCCCTCCCCTCCCCAGGCCGCTGCGAGGCACAGACAGGCCCCCGCACACACATTCCCCGCACACACAGCCCCCGCACACACAGCCCCCGCACACACATTCCCCGCACACACATTCCCCGCACACACATTCCCGGCCCGGCGGCGGGGAGCAGAGGAGACAAACCCCGCCGTGTCCCGGGGCCAGACCCAGCCTCTGGCGTTGCAGGTGATGGAATAACCCAAATCAGAGCTTCCCTCTCCCGGCGGAGTCCCTGACCACAGCAGCTGCGAGACAACACGGATGCTAAGAGTTAATTAACTTCTAGCACACCTTGTTTTTGTGGTGCCAGGAGCTGCTAGATTCCAGAATTAACCTGATTTAAACCCATTTCCCTAACTCCCAGGAAAGGTGTGCTTGTTACTCACCCGAGACAGCTCATCTTCCCTCCTCGCAGCCGGATTTCAGCATCCTTGAGCAGAACTACAGCTGTGCACTTTGCCTACACACATCAGCCATATGGGCAGGGGATGGGAGCGGGGAGGACCCGGCGCAGCACGTGCATTATCCCTGCTATCCACAACCAAGCAGATGAAAAAATGTCAGCAAATTAAAATCTGCAGGAGCTTAATTCTGGGCAAATGGGATGAAATCCATTTGAGATAAAAAGAAAGAAAGAAAAAAAAATCCCAGTACTGGAAAAGCCCAGCTCGAGGACGTGTCTGCAGCACCGGCTGGATCTGTGTGCTGAGTCGGGGGGTCTCGGTTTATGCTGAGCAGCAGCACTTTGCAGGGAGCACGTTAGAGCCCGGGGGGAGCCCAGGGAAGGGACAGCAGGGAGGGAGGACAGCCGGCAGCAGCGACGGCCCGGAAATAAATACAGCTGCTGCAGAGGGAAGATCCAATCAGGCCAGCGCGAGGGTCAGCGGGAGACGGAGACGTCCCGGCCGCCTGGCTCTGCGTGGCAGGGGACGGACACACTGTCACCCGCGGCCACCACCACCGTGTGCCCACACCGGGGCTCGGGCAGCTGCCCGGGGCCACGGGATCGGGGGGGACCCTTGTTGGCATCACCGCAGCATCGCCCCCCCATCCCTGCCAGTCCCTGGCCGATGGCACCACCACTGCTGGATGGAAGTAGCTCATCCAGCCCTCCGAGAGCTCCTCTCCTCCAGGCTCTGCAGGGTGGGAGGCACGGGTGAGGCCGTGGTGTGAGGTGTGTGGGACTACCCCCCACACCCTGGGTGGAAAGAGCTCTCGGAGAGCTGGGCACAGCCTCGCAGGGATGCCAATGGGTACCCTCCTGATCCCAAGTCCTTCATGAGGTGTCCCACAGGACAAGCCCCAGGACACTCACTGGGTCAGCTCCGATGGGCTCTGCTCACCCGAGCTGCACCCACACCACTGACCGAGGGTGGCTGCCCTGAGCCCTGGGGACAGCACAACAGCCATACCAGCACCCCCACACCGGCACCCCACCCCTGGGCACGGCGTCAGAGCCGAGACCCCCCTGCATGAACCCCCACATGGCCCTTCCCCAGCCCCAGGGCACAGACCCCAAACTCCCTCCTCAGTCACCAATGGACTGAGCAGTTCAAGCCATGTGGAAATCACCCCAGGAATTCACAGCACCCCTCAATGCAGAGCACCCGGGAGCCGCTCACCACCTTCAGTGAGAGTCAAACACAGAAAGCTCTTTCTTGGAAGCAAACTCGTCAGACAGGAGACCCCGGGATCAGCATCTGGGATCAGGCACGACAGCACACACGGCACTGCCCCCCCAGCACCCACAGCTGGGAAACCTGGTCTCCAAAGCACCTTTTTTTTTTATTTTCTTGACTTCATTTCATTAAGATTAGATGGTAAATCTTTTCCCTGAGCTAAATATTTCATTTCCATTAAACCCAGATTAGCTGCCTGATCTGTGGTACCTCTTGCCCAGGCCCTGGCGTTAACCTTTCACACGGGGGCATGGGCCAACCAGGGGGTTTGACCCTGTTTTTTGGGGTGTTGCCCCACAACATCAGGGGGTGGGTACGGGGCAAGCTCTGCTCCCCTCGGCGGGGACGGTGGCACTGGCTCCAGCCACGCTGCCCTCACTGACATGGGGATTGCTGGGATGGGGACACCCTGGGGGGAACCTGCTGTGCCCCCCACAGAGGGGCTTGGGTCCAGAAGAAGATTTGGACACTTACTCAAATCCCCTCTGTGGGGGGGAGTAATCCCATATAATTCCTCAGGGATGATGACAAAGGGGATAGCCAAGGCATTCGAGGCATTTCCATGGATCTTGATGGGAAAAAGAATTTTCCTGAATTGTGGGGGGTGGGTCTCTTTTTTGATTTAGTTCAGGGTGATGGCTCAGGCCTGGCTCGGTGCCATCCACCCCTGCCCCCAGCCCCAGCTGTTTGCAGCTTGGGTCCCTCCAGGATGCCCAGTGGGGATGGGACAGCCTGGATCTGGGCACCTGGACAAGGTGAATATGGGGAGATGATGGTCCCCTCCGCACCTTGGCCCTGCAGGGATCTGTGCCCATCGTCCCCAGGTCCCCAGGGGGCTGTAGGGGACCCACATGCAGTCATACCAGAGCAGTGGGACGCTGCATGACAGGGCCACCAACCCGCTCCCCCCGCCCTCCTCATCGCCAGCCCGGCGGAGACCCCGGCACCGGGGCGTTGTTATGGAAACTGTAATATCTTGCAATTCCACTGATTAAAGCAGGAATTGGAAAGCTGGGCCCGGAGCGGGGCCAGATGGGGACCTTATTCCCTAATGGCCATCGTCTCAGCCTGGCCATAATCCCACCACGTGTCCCTGTGCCAGCATCAGCTCTGTCCCCCGTGCCCGCCACGCTGCGCAAGAGCAGCACATCGGCGGCACCCCCGTGGCACAGCTGCTGCGCCGGCGGCTCAAGAGGTGCTGGGGACCCCGAGCCCGAGGGGAGCATTGCCAGAGCACCTTGGGATGTGGAGCCCCTGCCTGGGCAGCCCATGGGCCCAGCAGAGACTCCCCCAGCTGCTCCTGCTGTTGGAGCTGTTGGCAGCCCTGGCTGAGCCCTCGCCTGCCTCCAGCTCTCACCTTGTGGAACTCAGTTTATTTTTTGGCCAGGCTCTTGGGGAATCTCCAGTGGTTCTGCAGCTAATCCCTGCTGCAGGCAGAGGTGGTGGCTCTGTGGGGACTGTGGCCATGGCTCCAGGCAGGGTGGGGGATGTCCACCCATCCGTCCTGGGCAGGACAGCCATCCAGGCTGGTGGGCACAGGGATGCCAGGCTGAGATGCCACCAAGCTCAGCTCAGCTGTCCCTTGATAAGAAAGTTGACATCTTCCCCGCAGGATCCTCTCGACCCCTTCCCAACAGGAACCTCCCAGCCCACGCCTGCACCGCTCAGGGCTGCTCACTCGTCACCAGGGGGCAGAGGGATGGGTGCCCGTGGTTTGGTGGCACCACAGCAGCGGGGAGGTGGCACTTGTACCTGATGTTGTCAATGAGGTGCTGATGGGACTCCTGGGTGAGGACCATGCAGAGAGCATAGGCAAGGCACTCCACCTTCCTCTCGGCCGCATACTGCTTCAGGACGGTGAACACCTTCTCCTTGAGCTCTGGCTGGTCACCGAGGATGTCATCCACCTGCCACGTGGGAGCCAGGAGAGGAGAGGGAAGGGGCCCTGAGCAGTGCAGGGGTGAACCGTACACATGGAGGAACTGCTACATGGAAAACGTGTCTGACTCCCTGCACTGCTCAGCCAACGAGGAGGGAACCACACGGGGAGGAGAGGGAACTTCCGACAGCAGCCCATCACACAGCACTGCTGCAGTCTCACACACATCCCTGGAACTGCTGTTCCAAACATTTCACCAGGACAGTGGCATGACCCCAAACCCCCACAGTCTGCTGGGTCACAAGTGGCCTCACAGGAGTGGCTCTGGCACAGCTGGGATGGGATCACTCCAGAGTCTGCCTGGCAGAGGACACTGCAATAGGCTTTTGGAGCTATTTAAGCTTCATGCTTTATCTATCACTCCCTGATCCCCTGCACTGTCCTGCCTTTAGCACTGGGAAGCTGCTGGGAAGTGGGGAGAGGGAGTGTGAAGGTGAGCACCAGCCCTGGAAACAGCACCGGCAGCTCCCACCTGCTGTCCTGTCCTCTCCACCTGCAACAGGCAGAGTAATTACCTAATTACCATCGAGCCAATTACCCTGCATGGGACCCTCCTTATTCACCTCTTCCCAGGCTGGGGGGCTGTCCCTTTTCCTTGGGCAGTGGAAGGTGGTCCCTCGTCAGGAGCATGTGCCTGGAATGCAAGAACTCCCTGTGAGTGCCCCACCCATGCCTTCGTGTGTTTGATTTTCCTTCAAGGGGATGTTTTTGTGCTGACAGCAGGTTTAACTGCTGGGTTTAACAGCAGGAAGCCGAGAGGAGCCCCTCACCCTTGCCCAGGGCACTGGGGCTGTGTGCAGGGCTCTGTGTGCACCCCTGTGGTGGCACTGCCAGGGAGCCAGCTGGCATCACCTGCCTGGGGAAGGGGAAGAGCCATTCCTTCCAGGTGCTTGTCCCACTTGGCAGCTCCCTGGGGAGGCTGACAGCAGCACCGTGACCTCAGCACAGCCCCCCGGTGCTGCTGGCGCTGCGCAGGCACCGCGGGAGCTCCGGCAGCAGCAGCACTTCAAGGTCACCAAATCTGGGGCAGCCACGGCAGCGGTGTCCCCTGGGCAGGCTCATGTGCTTCTCAGTTCCCGGGTCCAGCAGAGGAATGACAGCCTGTGGTGTTCCTGGTGGGATGGATCCCAGTGGGCTGCTCTTAAATTTTTGCCTGGACTGAGATTCTGGGTGGGAATCACAGAACCATTGAGGTTGGAAAAGACCTCCAAGACCATGGAGTGCAACCTGTGACCGATCCCCACCTTGTCAACCAGCCCAGAGCACTGAAGGGCACATCCAGTCATTCCTTGGACACCTGCAGGGATGGGGACTCCACCACTACAGGGGTGCTGCCACCCTTCATGCAGTCCCCAGAGTGTCCCCGAGCACGCAGCGGACGAGAGGAGATGTAGACCTGGAACTGGGATCATGATCACCTCCACTGCTTCCTGGCGATGCCCTCAGGTTGCTGGGACACTGGAACAGCCTAGCTCCAGCCCTGCCCCAATACCACTGATGTGGCCACTGCTCTGTCTGCCAGGCGGGCGTGACCCAACCCAGGGCTCTACTGAATGAAGGAGGCTGGGAAAAAGTGACCTGTGGGCAGTGCAGGTGTGAAATACAAGCCACCAGCACCCTCTGACCTTCCAGCCTCACGCTGGGTGGGCAGGAGCACCCGGCTGTCGGCAGCCAGAGCTGAGCTCCCAGGTAAGTGAGGGGTAAGGCACCCTCTGGGGTTGTTATTTTCTACATTGTGTGAAAAAATGAAGCCACTTCAAACATCTGCGCTGTTTGTTCCCTCCAGAGAGGCGTTCGCCAGCTGAGTTGTGCTCCAGCATCCAGACACCAGCAGCACAATCCTCTATTCTCTGCAATCCTGTTTCTGTCCAGGCCCTCTGGGGTTGTCACAGGTAGCTTTGCAAAGCAGGGTACGGAGGTGACAGAGGTGTTGATGGGGCTGTTCACTGCTCAGCAGGGAAGGGAGGAGACAGGCACTGATCAGGTATTTGCAGCACTGTAAGCAACTTGCTCTCCTGAGATCACCCAGGAATCTTTTTGCTTGGTTTAATGTGGCTTCATGAAGTGGAGGTGGATGGAACAACCTCCCCTCCCCGATAATCTCCTGTAATCAGCAGGTATCTGTTTCCCGTGCAATGCTCAGCCCCATGAATCCAAACCTCAGTGTGTATTTGTAAATCTTTAATGTAGAAGCTGACTGAGGGGATTTGCCTGATACCCACAAATCTCTTTATGGATGTCTTGTTCCTTTATTAACTTGGGATCAAAAAAAAAAACCCACCAGCCTGGTTATTTTCATAACAGCATTTTAAAAGGCTACTTTGAAATGGAAATTAGAGAGATTGAAAAAACAACTGTGATCAAATTTATAATTAGCACGAGGCAATGTGTTTGGTAAAATATCCACTAGGAAACTTTCGGGAACACTATGAAGATGTAATCACATTGATGTTTTCTCTTTTGCTACAAATTAAGAACCCAAATGTCTGCAGGGTGACAAGCTCAGACTTTGAAGGGACATCCAGACGTGCAGCAGAGCAGGATCTGCCCCTGTGAGTTTCCCCAACACTCCTCTAGTGCAAAGGAATGAGTACTTGGGGTCACCCCCAGGGGATCTCCGAGCTCTTCACACCATCCATCTGTTCTCCTAAGTAATTGTCAGAGCAGACCCTTCTCTCTGGTGTTCACGCCCCAAATCTGCACCCCAGGCTGGTGACCAGGCCAGGAGCATCCCCCCATCCAAGCACACTGCTGAATGTGGCAATCTCCAGACCTCAGCTCGGAGGGTGCCCAGTGCCCCAGCCCTCACCGCTCCCCGGCCTTACCTTCCTGCTGAACTCCTGCGCTTTCTGCCTCCTGTCCCGGCTGCCGGCGTGGCCGCTGGACGCGGGGTCCCTCGTGCCGGCCCCTCGCTGCGGCCGCAGCAGCCCGAGGCGCAGAGCGCGCCCGCGGCACGATCGCACCAGGGCGGCCGCCGCCTCCGGCAGCATCACCGGCATCCCATCCACTTCCAGCACGTAATCCCCCGGCTCGATCCCGCAGGCCGCGGCGGGCGACTCCGGGCTGACTGTGGCCACTCGCGGGGGGCTGCTGCTCGCCAGCTCGAAGCCGAAGCATCCCCGCGGGCCCGGCGGGACGCTGGCACGCTGCAGGCGGGACACCACGCCGATGCTCGGGGGCACGTTGCCGCAGCTCCGGGCCAGCCCCAGCAGCGCCTGGCAGCCCAGCGAGGACACGGGCTGGCCCTCGATCTCCAGCACCTCGTCCCCCGGGCGCAGCCCCGCCCGCGCCGCCGCGCTGCCCTCCTGCACCCGCAGGATGTAGCACGGGCCGCAGCCGCCTATCTGGAAGCCGAAGGACTCGGGCCAGCCCTGGTTGGTTGCCGGCATGGCTGCGACTGGAAAAGAAAGAGGGAAAGAAAGGAGTTGTGATGGCTTTCCCGCCCTTGACGACAGTTCTTGTAGATGCCACCTGGATCCCGTCGGCTGGGGGGTTCCAGTCTGTGCTGTGCCCTCCTCACCGCGGGAAGAAATGCCCCAAGATACTGGATTTGCCCCAGATTTCCCTAAAATAACAGCCTTTATTTTTCTATCACTGGCTGCTGGCAGTGCCATTGGCAGTGCCATTAGCAGTGAGGAGGCCACACTGGCTGGAAAGGTTGGGGGCTACACATGGCACCCAGACCGTGGCCTGGCACAGCCTCTGTCCCTCCTGTCATGGCACCCACCTACCCACTCTCCCCTGGAGGTGTATTTAGGCATCTGCTTGTGTTTATTTCTCTGGGAAAATGATTATTCATTTTCCTGGCAAAGCATGTTAATGAACAGATGATCCAAGGTCTTAAAACCAGCTCTTCTCAACACTCAGTATTTTAGCTGTTTGCAACTATAAAACTACTGCACATCCATTAGAATCTGTCAGATCCTCTCAGCTCTCCTGGGAGCATTTCTTTGTGTCTCCCTGTCCTGTGTATGGATTGTCCTGATCACAGCATCCGGAAATGGCAAGACAAGGATTTTCGGAAGGACTTGTTTATGGTTCATGAGGAGGATTCAGACATGCTCCATGGATGCTCAAGGAGAAATGGGGCACATCAGCCCTGAACATCTGCAGGAGTTGTCTTTGCCCAAGGTAACTCTGACCAGCTGATGTGCATGGTGCACTTGGATGCCCTTTCTATGCTGCTGATGTCCAGATGACCTCACTGTGGTCCCTTCCAACCCTCCCACTCTGTGACTCTGTGATGTGCAAGTGCCTGCACTGTCTGCTAATCCTCACTAAAATAATTTGCATGTACTTTTCTTCTTCATTTGATCCCATCTGTCTGTAAAAATACTTTTTACTCCCATGTTTATTCCATCTGTGTTACTAAACACACATTAAGCTCTTACAAAAAGGAAACCAGGCTGTTTTACCTGGACAAATTATCTTACAGACTGTGAAGATTCAGCATCGCTCAAGAAAACATCCTCATGAACACACCTTTTGTGCTCTTCAGATCAAAAAGCCTCAAACAGGCACAGAGCCCCAGCAGCAGCCTCAAGGTACCTCTTGGGATGTCCCCCTCTCCATGCCTGGGCAGCCCAGGGGGTCCCAGTTTGCTCTAGTCTGTGCTACTGCCAGCACAAAAAAGGCATCCCTTCACCTCACCTCTGCTGGGGCAGTTGGCCCTCTGGACTCTGATCTCAATGACCAAAGACATTTCTTCTGCTCTTTAGACCTGGAAAATCTTGCTCAAAATTCAGTGCTGCTGCAAACAGTGTTTAATACCCAATTGCAGACCAGGAAGATGGAAGGAGTTCTTCTCATGCCCATATTCAGCAGAGACAATACAGCCCAGCTTGCTGGGAGAGCAGGATGGCAAGGATGAGCAGAGAATGAGGCATCACCACAGAAAGCTGGGTTCACAACCTGCTCTGCTGTTTCAAACAGCTGCTTCAGGCCCCCTGTTACAGGGCACCAGAAGTGCCACCTTCATCAGAAGATAAGGACCAATACACTGTCACTAACATTGTAAGTGTAATAATCTCATCCTCCTTTGTGCAGCACTGTTGGTCAAATGCTACCTAAAAATCAGGGACTACTGTTACTATTTAAGGAGGAAACAAAGCCGTTTTCCACATTAACAGTGTGGATGTCAAGGATCAGAAGGGAAGAGTTGAGGGTGAAGCATGGGACAAGTCTGGCAGCAGCAGGATGAAATCCATCTGCGATCCAACACCATCCCTGGGGCTGCTGAGCACAAGTCTTGACAGCTCCAGCAGGAGCCCAGTAAGCACTGGGACAGCTCCAGCACCACTGCTCCGGACTGAGCTCTGGGAAAAAGCCCAGCAGAGCAACGGGGAGCTGCACCCCCCTTCCACCTCTGCGCCCGTCGGCTCGAGCACTTACAGAAGTCCGCAGCCATCCAAACGAGCCGGGGGCTCTCACCGGCAGCAGGTTTGTCCCTCTAAGGGGTCGAAGCTTTCTCGATTCTCCTCCATCACCCCTGGAAGCCTGTCCCAGCTACCCGCAGGGCTCCTGGGAGCATCTTCCCGGCTCCCCCGTCCTCGCTGCAGCCCCCGGAATTCGGACCCAGCCCTCGCCGGTCTGGGGGTGGCAGAAACGGCTTCTGCACCAGGGCAGGGGGTGGCTGCCCCTTCCTGCGCTTCTCACGGGAGCCCTGCGCCCTTCTGGCCCCTCCGGGTCAGCGCCAGACACGCACAAAGGTCTTTCTTGCCTTTTCTTTTCCTAATTAACCTTATTTCCATCGCAGAGAGAAGCGTGGACAGACTAATTGCCTGGTTGAGCCTGTTGCTGACCTGAGCTTGCAGATCTGGGGGGAATTAGGAGCTGGAAGGAGGGAAAACAGATTAGCGCCCGTGGAGGGAAATCCTTTACACACAGGGCAAATCTGAAGCGACAGCACTTTGCAAAGCAGCAGGGACACAGCAGCGGGGGGACCTGGGTGTGCTGGGACCTCGCTGGACACGTGAGTGAGACACAGGGATTTTGGGAGTACAACCAACATGCGGTTTGCTGCAGGGATATGGGGGTCTGGACCAACTTCAGGGCTCACCAGGAGAGCTGTCCCCTCGCAGGCTGCTCCACGCAGGACAGCGGGGGGCCCTCACAGCCGAGTGTTTGGCCCCCTGCGCTGACTGTCACTTAAGCTGCTATTTCTGATTTTCTCCTTGGCTTCCTCAGCACTCAGGGATCCCGGGGCTTAGCACACTAAGAGGTTTTAGGGAATTACGCATCCTGCTGTGGCACCATCTCTTCATGGACCACACAGCAATCCAGCGTGGGCTGTGCAGTGTTGGGATAGGTGGGAAACAACCTCCCCGGGAAATCTGGGAGAGCTGACACAGGATCGGGTAAAGCCTTAGGAAGCAGAGCTCCAGGGACCTGCTCTGCCCAGCCTGAGGGTGAGCAGGATGTGCTGGAGGGTCTTCCTCCCGCTCACGCCCTTCATGGTCACTGGTGCAGAGGATTGGAGCCCTCCTTCCCCCCACTCCTCCTCCTCCTGTCCTCTCCAGCTCCTTCCTGGCAGGTTCTCCTGCACAAATCTCCCTGAGCTGTGATCCCCAGGCGTTGGGGGATCTGCCCTCCCGTGCTGACACAGACACACACACTCCTACAAACCCCTGGGCATCTCCCGCTATTCCCTGCCCAACAGACAGAACTGCAATGAATTCTTTTTTTCAGCCAGTGAAGTAATTGCTTGTTTTTCCTCCCATTTTTAAGTGACTTGAGCATTTTAAACACGGGCAGTGAATTTTAATCCCTGCAAGAACTGAGTTCTGGGATCCCAAGCTAATGGAGATGGTTTCCTTGAGATCTTCTGCCAGATTTCAACCAGCCAAGACTTTTTAAGTCATTTTCACAGTGTTCAGTCTGAATGAGCTTCACGTCTCTCTGTTTCAACGTCTATTAAGGTATTTGCTGGCTGGCTTGTCCTTGGGCACAGCCGGTAAGGGCACCAAGAGTGGACGAGCTCCTCGGCAGTGCTGGTGCCAGTGCCAGTGGTGCTGATGCCGGTCCGGGCGTGGTGGCACTCACTGCAGCTCCTGCCCTGGCTGTGCCCAGGGGCCTTGGCACACAGACCCTGCCTGTCCACCCACAAATAAACCACCACGTGCTGACCCCTGTCCCCTTCCGTGCTGCCACACTTGCCAGGAGACACCCAATGTGCCACACCAACCTATTTCTGTACTTGCAGAAATTTTGATATCTCAGTAGGATGGGGAAAAATGGCTTTTCCCCTCCACCTTCCATCAGGAACCAAAGTGTCTCAGGCTGCACTCTGAGAGAGCTGCACCCCAGCAGTATTTTGGCTGAGTTTCTCTTTCTCAGGGTCTGGTTTGGTGCGTTGGGGGCCTCGAACTTATCAGGGGAAAAAAGTCCATTCCTGAAATTTACCCTCCTCTGCTGCCTCCAACCAAGCCGATTCATCTCCTCTGGGTGCCAAAGCCCCCGGAGCACCCTTGGAGCTCTTACCTCAGCTGCCCGAGCTCCAGCCAGCGGCACAACAGGACCCGGAGCTGGGAAAACCATCCCAGCAGTTGGGGAGCCTTTGGATCGGTGACACGGCGGCCGCGACCGGCCGAGTTTCTCTGGCAAATTCCAGCCGGGCATCGTAACCCAATCGGCCCCTCGGCGGCTGCACGGGAGGTTTCAGTTGTCAGACACCACGGAGGGACCCGCCACAGGGCTGGATCCTGCGTTTTCCCACCTCATCCCGGCCCCAGGTGAGATCCAGCGGGTGCTGGAGCAAACCCACCTCACCTGCGCCGGGGCAGGGTGAAGGAGGCTCCGGGTTAGAAGGGAGCGTAGTGCTCAGAGCTCTGACAAGGCACGAGGGTTTTCCTTTAGAGATTTCACCAAAGGCCACAAACCCGAAGGAATTACTGGACATTCCTAAGGCACGGTGCAGGATGGGCCGGGGCAGCGTCACGGACCCCGTGGGAAAGAAGGAAGCAGCACATCAGCTGCTCGGGACTCCCGCGGTAACGAGCTGCCCGGGGCCGCCAGAAGGCGACACGCAGCGCCGGGGTTATAAAGTCATTTAATTCACACTTTCACGGCGTTACCCCTCCTTCCCCGCGGCCGCACGGGCTCTGCCGCTGCCCCGGCGCCCCCGGAGCCGGGCGCTGGAGCCTCGCTGCGCTCGGGGCCGCTCCGGGGCCGCCGGGGCGCGGGAGGGCGCTGGAAGCCGCTGGAGAGCCTGGAAAGGACCCTTCCGCAGGGCTGAGCAGCGCGGCCCCGGCGGGAGCTCCGCGGCCCCGGGACCCCACGGAACCCCCCGGGACCCCATGGAACCCCCCGGGATCCCCCCGGGGCTGGAGCGTGTCCAGGGAAGGGAGCGGAGCTGGGAAGGGGCTGGAGCAGCAGGAGCGGCTGAGGGAGCTGGGGGGGCTCAGCCTGGAGCAAAGGAGGCTCGGGGGGGATGCCGGGGGGACGGGAGAGGGGAGCCAGGCGGGGGTCGGGCTCTGCTCCCGGGGAACAAGGGGCGGGACAAGGGGAAGCGGCCTCGAGCTGTGCCAGGGGAGGTTTAGGTTGGGTATTGGGGGAAATGTCTTCATGGAAAGGGTTGTTAAACACTGGAAGGGGCTGCCCGGGGAGGTGTTGGGGTCCCCATCCCCGGAGGTGTCCAAGGAACGACGGGACGTGGCACTCGGGGCTGGGTGACAAGGTGGGGATGGGGCACGGGGGACTCCAGGGGCTGGGAGGGCTTTTCCAACCTGAAGGATTCTGTGAGTCCGTCCTGGCCCTCACAGAAATACTTAAAACGTTGGCCTCAGTCCTGAGCACTGGTGGAGGGGACTGGGATGTGCTGGTGGAGGGGCCCGGGGGGTCCTGCCCGGGCTGGGGCTGCTCCGGTCCCGTGGTGGGTGAGTCCCAGGCCCTGCTGCAGGGACCCGGCACCGGGCGGGGGGGGCTCTGACAGCTGCTTCTCTGACATTCCAGGGCTCGGGATGGACTTCCTGACGCTCTTCTTGGTTTACCTGTGCTTTGTGCTCATTGTCACTGCTCTGCTCTGCCTCTGCTCGGGAAGGAAGGAGAGTTTCCTCGCA
This sequence comes from Cephalopterus ornatus, assembly GCA_013396775.1. NCBI lineage: Eukaryota > Metazoa > Chordata > Aves > Passeriformes > Cotingidae > Cephalopterus > Cephalopterus ornatus. The sequence continues at coordinate 523,110 of VZRE01002356.1, forward strand.
AGGAGTGTCAACAGGGCAAGCCAGGTAAAGAACTGGCCTTGCAGGCAATGAATGAGCTGCCAGGTAAAGCACTGAGCTTCCAGAGGAATGAGCATCTCCTGTTCTGGTGATCTGACCTGCTTCATTGTGCTGAAGTTAGTGCAGCTGCGCTATTTCTGCTCCCTAAAAGATGCCGGTGTATGTGGTTCGAGTGATAATATAGTATATTTCATATTTTGTCTTGTTTTGACAGCTGCTCTCAAGGAAGTGGGGCTGGAAATAGAAATAAACTTCCTTTCAGATGTTTAAATCCCACCCAAGCAGGCAGTAAAAACCATTTGGGTCTCACAGCTCCTGTCCCTGCCTGTGCCTGTCTGGGGTGGGGGTGAGGATGGAGCTTCTCAAAATGCTGGAAGCACCTTTCCTGTGACACCACAACATGCCAGCTTTGAGAAATTAAATAATAATCAGGCCCCGGGAATTTTCAGTTTTATGTGATTGCTGCTGTCTTTGAAGGGAAAAACATGGGGGAGGTTTAAGGATTAAAATAGAGAATTAAAACTGGTGGCAAATATTTTAGGGGAAGCTCTTTAACGTGTGTAGTAATGCTGCAGGCTATTATTTGCTAAGAAAGAGGGAGGAATGAAGAGTTTTAAAAGAGGATTAAAAATTGGCATTTTATTGTTAAAACGGAGAATTGGAAAAGCACCAGCTCATTTTTCTGTCTGTTGGGGTGTGTCTGAATGAAAAGGGAAAAAAAGCTGTAGTGTTCCTGGAAGGGAAACGATGAGAGAATTATCACTTCTCTTGTAAATTATATTTAATGCTGTTCACAGGAGTTCAGGCAGACTTTGATTTTTATTACTAGTATTATACTTGATCTTAGTTTATGGACACACTGTGCAGAGAAATTGATTATTTCCCCCCTGCTGCCGTGAAATGTTTAACAAGCAGGAATTAAAATACTGCTGTGGTGTGGAGCCACTGTCTGGAGGAATTTAATTGGTATTTGTACATATGAAGTAAATCCATGTGAACTCAATCAATACTTTACCTGAGCAGGCTCCCCAGGGCAGTGGGCACGGCCCCAAGGCTGCCAGAGCTCAAGGAGCATTTGGACAACGCTCTGAGGGACAGGGGGGGATTGTTTGGGGTGTCTGTGCAGGGCCAGGAGCTGGACTTGGATGATCCTCGTGGGTTCCTTCCAGCTCAGGACATTCCATGATTCTGTGACTAAATAGTTTCTCTAGACAATATTCTAAATTCATTTCTAGCTGTAATTAATGGTCGTAAATAATGTAAATGTGTAAATAACCAAGTGCATAAGCCTGGAAGGCTGTTGAGGTTGCATGCAGGGTGCTCTCCTGCTGGGTTGTGTCTCCTCTGGCAGCAGACTTCGAAAAGCCTCTTTTTACAAACACTTGCCCCTTGAACCGCTGAGACAAGGCGCACCAGTGATCACAGAAATGTTTAGCATCTTCTCCTGGAAACATATGCTTTTTGCCTCCTGGTCTTTCACGTCTGAGGCAAGAAGCTCTCGCTGCATATTTTCTTCCCAAGTCAGCTAGAAATAGGCTCAGCTGCTCTAATTCCTCCGCCGCGGAGCCGCACGTTGCTATAGAGATGTGTCGGCTGGGAGCGGAGTGGGCACTTCCCCAGGCACAGCCCGTGGCTGGGCGTTCACTCCATCGACACGGGCAGCTCCTCCTGCAGCACGTTGGACTCTGCTTGAAAGGGCAAGTGGGCACGGAGCCGTCGGGCTGGACCGGAGGAGTTGAAGAAACCGGATTTTGGGGGGTTTGGTTGGGTTGTGGAGGGGTTTTTTTCTTTTTCTGGAGGCCAGCAGGCTTTATCCCTTTGCTTATCTTCACTTGATCTGTCAGATGGCTGATGGAGCATATTGTAGCTGAGGAACTGCTCAGTTCTATCCCCTGCTTAAGCAGTCCCCAGCCTACACCCAGCCTAAGCTCCTTAGAACTTTCACACATTAACCCAGATACGTTTGTTTGGGCCTGTTGGGCTCCCAGGAACACGGAACCCCAGCAGCGTGCCCGCCTCTGTTCTTTCCTCCTGGAAAGGGTGGTCAGGAATTGGAACTGCCCAGGGAGGTTTGGAGTCCCCATCCCTGGAGGTGCCCAAGGAAGGCCTGGCCGTGGCACTCAGAGCTCTGGGCTGGGGACAAGGCAGGGGTGAGGTACAGGGGGAAACTCCATGGGCTGGGAGATCTCTTCCAACCTGAATGATTCTGTGGCTGTGTGTGTTATGGTTGGGCTGGATGATCTTGAAGGTCCTTTACAACCTTGATTCTGTGATGAGGAGCTCAGGTGCTCCTGAAAACGAGCCTCCTCCCTGGTGCCTTGACAGTAAAAAAACAGAACTGAGGGGCTTGGGTCTTGTGTTTAAATTTGAGCTCCCCCGAGGCAGAGGTGGTGTGCAGTTCAGGTGACACAGTGTCTCCATTCCCTCAGGTACTCTCACTGGTGATCCCCACCCAGCTCCAGAGGCTGACGCAGAGGGTGACACACAGGGGGACACCTTCGCTCTTCCACACCAGGTATTGCACTTTGGCATTATTTTCTACTAATATTTGTGGTTACTGTTGGGCTCTCCTGCCACCATCAGAGCTTTCAGTATTATCCTGAGATATTCCCTCCTCATTAGGGATTTTTGTCAGGGGTTATAGGTTCCCTTTAAGGTTTGCCACGCTGTTGTGCCTCTCTTCCTTGCTTGTTGTTTAGAAGGTGGTACCCTGAAATATTTGAGCATACTGACAAATGAAGATAATGCGGCTCAGTAACAGATGTTGCTCGCACTGGTGGGAGCTGCATCCCCGCAGGAATTACCACGGCCTCTCCGGCAGCTGCAGATGGAGTCAGACAGGCTCCATCCTCCCCCTCAAATCCCATTAGTCTTAGTCCAGCAGCCTGGATGTCCAGGTGGCTCAAGGGAAGCTGCCCAGCTGCCGACATGCAGCCTGCTGGATTCAGGTGGATTTTGCAGGGTCTGTGAACTCCGGCGCTTCAGGAATCGTTTAAATACCTTTTCCCTGGGGACAGTAGCTCCGGTGTGACGGACACTTCAGGGTGTAACATCTCCAGCTGTGGTGTGAGTGCTGGGCCTGTTGTGCTGCCTGTTTTGCAGATCCTCTGCTGTCACACAGCCTGAGGCAGAGAGGTGACACTGTCAGATTGCTGGGGGCACTGGGACCCCCCACCCCGTGCACTGGAACTGGTGTCCACCTCTGCCAACCTCCTGCCAACGCTTACTTCATGCAGCTGCTTATATTGCTGCAGTGTTTTTAAGATTGTTTACTGGGGTTTTCTTTGCTGTCAGAGCAGCAAATGTCTTCTGGCAGAATGTTTTGCGGCCTGTTGCTGTGGCATGTTTAGTCAGCAGCAAAGTGATTACGAGACTTTGTAGTGACAGGGAAGAAAAATCCAAAGGACATGGAAATAACACAGTGAATTTAACTGGCATATTTAAAGGAGTGTACATGGGAAGAAGAGAAAGAGAAGCCAGTGGATGGAGAAAACACTATTAATATGCAATCCATGCTGGCCTGAAAACCTAAAAGAGGTGTCTCCTTGCATTTGGAAAGTCTTTGATCACCTCTGAGTGTACTTGACCTGTTAATCAGGATGCTGAGTATTAAATAGACTGTCCCCTTTCTGTTCCAGGAGCTGTTTGTTTGTTGTCCTGCACATAGCCTTGCAGGCTGCAGTGTTTGGGGAATACACCTGGGAAGTGTTTGGGTACTGCTGGGAGCTGCAATTCCACCTCCTGCTCCTCCTGCTGCCCTACCTGCTGCTGGCTGGGAACGTGGGCTGCTTCCTCCTCTGCTCCCGGGCCAACCCTGGTAAGCTCATGCTCGTGCTGGAGCTGTTTGAAACCCAACCTTAAAAATTCTGTAAATACCTCTATTTTTCACTATTTTTCTTGTTTCTTTGACAGGTATAATAACAAAATCAAACCACGCATCCCTGGTTAAAGTTTATGCTTATGATGGTGTGATGTTCCAGAGAGGCACCGTGTGTCCTACGTGCACCATGGAGAAGCCAGCCAGGTCCAAGCATTGCAGTAAGGGCCTGAACTTCCCTGAGAAATAACCCTTTCCCAAAGGAATTCTGCACCAGGAGCTGCAGTTCTCACTACAGCTGTTCTGTTATGAGCTCAGTGCACACAGGGCTGTGTTTGTGTTCCTGGGGTCCCAGCTCACAGCTGCATTTGCCCCTCCCTGGAGCTGCTTTGTTGCTGTTTCTTCTCACAGAAATTATCAGTTCTGATGGTCTAATTCAGGGTCAGGAACAGCCAAGTTTTTGAGCAGCTGGAAGTTAAATGAGAAATCATTGCCTGTCAAGACATAAGTTCAGGATGTTGTGTTTACAGAATCACAGAACCCTGGAATGGTGTGGGTCGGAAAGACTTTAAAGACCGTCTTGTTCCAACCCCCTGCCACAGGCAGGGACACCTTCCACTATCCCAGGTTGCTCCAAGCCACATCCAGCCTGGCCTTGGACACTTCCAGGGAATCCACCACCTCTTTTTCAGCAAGAGTTTGCTGTTATCTAAAATAAAGGTGGGAGCTACAAATCTCTGCCTTTCAGGTGCTTTGCTGTGCCGTTCTGTCAGGGAAACCAAAGCCTTGGAGCTGCAGTCTTGGTGAATAAAAGAGGAGAGGGGACACATGGTTTTTCTTATGATACATGCATTTGTAATTCATTTCTTTGCTTCAGAAGCTGTCAGCTAAATCCCGACTGTCATCGTCCCGTATTTTCGGGTTGAAAGCTATCCCGGGCTGGGTAGAAATCGAACTGGTTCCTTGAAAGGTGGGTGACCAGCCGTTTGTCGTGTCGCTGCCCCCCAGGTGTGTGCAGGACGTGTGTGCATCGCTTCGACCACCACTGCGTGTGGCTCAACAACTGCGTGGGGGCCTCCAACGCCGGCTGGTTCCTGCTCTACCTGCTGTCCCTGACGGCCACGGCCGCCGCCCTCGCTGCCCTCACCGTGGCCTTCCTCAGCCGCGTGGTGCTGCTCTCCAACGTCATGCACAGCACTTACCTGGATGCCCAGGGGCAGGAGCACCCTGTGGAGATCCCCTTCCTCGTCCAGGTAAGTTCACGCTACGGGAAGTTTCACCTCGCTCTCTGCTGTCAGGAATCTTTTCCTGTTCCCTGCAGCCTGCTCCCATCCCGGGAGTTTTAGCAGCTTTACAGAGCTGATGAAGTTTAGAAAGCTGCCGTTGCAGAATACTTGAAAAATGTGGGATTTTTCTCACAGCACTTCCTTGTGCTCTCCTGTCCTTTGGATTTCTGTCTCCTGTATCTGTCACTCAGCAGACCTGGCTCATAGAGAATGAATTTACATTCCAAGACCACCTCCTGTAGGAAGGAAGCAGCTGACAATCCTTGACATCCTCATGGAGATGTTAAAGCAGGACCCACTACCCTGGAATTTAGATACTTGGAATATCCTCTCTCACATGCAAGCCGAGGGTGACTGTGAGTCCCTAGCACTTGAGTAATTTTTACCTCAGTCCCCTCATCCCAGTAGTGTGGCAGTGAGGTGATAAGTGCTAAGTGCTTTATCTTTTCCTCATCCTAGACAGCAGATGTTTCAGCCTTGGACTCTTACCCTGGTCAGGAAATATTTGAGCAATGCCATGACCACTCCCCAGGAGTGGGATTTGACTCAGGAAAGAGCTGCTTAAACTGTATCATGTCAGCAAAACCCAAAGTTGTACCAGATTGTTGCCCCTTCATTTGGCAGTTTGTTTTCAGATGATTTGTGTTAATGTTTTATGAAGTAAAACAACAACAACAAACAAGCAAAACTCCAAAAACAAACAGTTGGAAATAGATGGGTGTAGAAAATCCTCCCACGTATTAGCAAGGCTTGGGAGAAAATCCATGTCTGGAACTCTGCATGCTCTGCTCAGAGGTTCAGGTAGAATCACGGAATTGTGAGATCATCCAGTCCAGCCATCAAGCAGCACCTCAGCCCTGTTCACCACTAACCCATGTCCCCAGCTGCCACATCCACACGGTTTTTGAACACTTCCAGGGCTGGGAACTCTGTCCCTGCCCTGGGCAGCTGTGACAATGCTTTGCCACCTTTTCCGTGAAGGAATTTTCCCCAATATCCAACCTAAACCTCTCCTGGTGCAACTTGAGGCCGTTTCTTGAGGAATGGACCCTCGCTGAGCTGGGTGGGGGTCGGGGCTGGGACCTTGTTCCTGGGGCTCTCCCACGGTTCCGTGTGCCCATGGAAGTTCATCCCTGCTGGGGTTTTACAATGGCCGTGTGATTTAATCCTCCAATTTTTAAACTAAGTTATTTTTCTCTTTCCTTGCAGCACCTTTTCTTGACTTTCCCTAGGATTGTCTTCATGCTGGGGTTTGTTATCCTGCTCACGCTCGTCCTGGGTGGATACAGCGCTTTCAGCCTGTACTTGGCCTTCACCAACCAAACCACCAATGAATGGTGTAAATCCAGAAGATTTGGGGTGTCCCACCACCTCTCATCGCAGCCCCCTGACAGACAACTTGTCTACAAAAACATTTATTCTAAAGGAATCTGGAGGAATTTAAAGGAAATCTTTAGGCCTCCTACAGCACTGGAAAGGAAGAAGAAAACGTGAAGATATTTGTGCACCTCTAAACGTTTTTTCTAAGATTTTATTCCAGCAGTGGGTTTGGATGCCCCAAACAGCTTTTGGAACAAGATTACTGCAGAATTCGGACTGATGGTGCCCCAGCAGAGCACCATTTAAGATCCCTCCCTCTGTGAGGTCCAGCTCAGTCCTGTCTGCAGGTCACAGGGAATTTCCCAGTAGGGAATTTCCTGGGATGGAGAGGCTGGTTTGGTCCATCCTCCTGCAGAATGTTCCTCTCTGCGAAGGCCTAACACAGAGCTGCTGTGAATTTTGAGGAAGATGCATCTTTTTGTGGGTATCTTTGGGAAATGATTAACCCATTACCGTAACGGTAAGTACAACAACAGGTTGTGTGTATTTAACTGGAAAAAAGATGGTTATCGGCAGGACCTTAACCTGCAGAGACCATGTCCTACTGCAGATTTTGTACTAGTAACACCTTAATTTCAGGAAGGACATTAAAGCACTGCATCTTTGGTAAGGACCTGTCTCTTCCTCGATCCTTGTTTTCAGCTCCTTCACAGTAAGATGCCATTTCAGCCTGAAAACTGTGAAAATGGGGAACTCTGGACAGAATTGCAGCATCCTGATACCCTTCCTGTCCAGAGATGGGTATCACCGATTTGATACCGAGCTCTGGACATAGAGATTCCAGATTTAATCCTTCTGGCATTTCCCAGATAATTTTTATTCCCTTGTTTGATTTTAGGCCTTTCTCTGTATTTTGGGCCCTTTCCAGGGCTGCCCCCCTGCAGTCACTGACCAGGCCACATCAAAGCACAGCAGTGACTAGTCCCCCACTTCTCAAGCAGGATATAAATGCCCCCCTTTCTTTCTACTTCCAGAAGTTCTTCTGTTTGTGTCATAATAGAACAGAAATTTAAAAAAAAGTATAGTAAGAACTTTAAATAATTTTATTTTCGAAAATGTATTTATTTACATGCTGAATCTGTACAATATGCAATTAAAAATCCATATATGGTTTTAAAAAAACCCAAATTCCTATACAATATGGCTTTCCAGCCCCCAGACTGGCTCTCAGAGCAGCCCGGCTGGCATTGCAGGGTACAAGGATGCGTTCTGAGACCAGTACATAAGGCTACTTGTCCAGGATATCAAATAAAAGAGAAATACTGCAGTACCATGCCTTGGGAGGCCTGAAGGAGTGAGGTTAAAGGCATGAGAATGTTTGAGTGGTGCTGAACACAGCCCACAATTCCTTAGGTTTGGTTTTCTCCACTTGTTTTAATGCATATGATTAAATAGTCTCTTGTGAGGCCCCACACTTTCTGAATCCTTCTCAAAACCAGACCACTGCTGTCCCGGGGGCAGAGGGAACCAATTCCCAAAGGCTCCTCCGTAACTGAGGCTGCTGTACACAACTCTGAGCATCACCTGAGGCCTCTCAGTCTCTTCCCACTGTGACCAGGCCGAGGATTTATCTCCTGGTGCTTGATTTAAACCGGGAGCACCTCGGGCCCGTCCGACCCTGTTCCAGGCCTGTCCTATCCCGTCAAACCACCTCCCTCCAGCCCGTTCCCTCGCCAGTGGCAGCTCAGGGCTGCCCCGCTCCCCCAGGCTGGAGCCCCCCAGCCGACTCTCGGTGCCCTACACGATGACAGTCTGCACCTCCAGCTCTCCCTCCTGCGCGGCGATGACGAACTCGCCCGCGTGCTCCATGATCTCGATGTCCTCGGACGCCACCATGGTGACCGTGGCCTCCTGGGCGGCGATGGCGCCGTCGGCGGCGAGCACGGCGCCGTCACCGATGGCCGAGGCCAAGGTCATGGCCACCTGCTCCGTCAGGCTCTCGGGGGTGGCGATGGTGATGGTGTCGGCAGTGTCCGCGGCGGCGCCGGTGCCCTCGGCCACGGTGACGTTCTGCACGATGATCTGGTGGCCCGAGCTCGCCTGGTTCACGATCTGCTGCACCACCTTCATGATGTGGCTGTCGACCTGCGCGGGGAGCAGAGGCAGTGCCGGCTGCGTTTACCGGTTCTGGCTGCGGAAGCGCGTGGTGCCCGCGGCACAGCACCGGCAGCAGTGCGCCACGCCAGCCTCCTCCTGCCGGGCACCCGAGTTCTCATCACCCCAAGGCTCTGCAGCACCCTCACGTCACTGAAGGGGGGTCACTAGTAAAGTACTTCCTACAGGAAGCCAAACTACTGTTTGTGGAAAAGCCTCAACAATCCACACCCAAACTTTTAAACTGAATCAATCCAGGAGCTGAGCCGGGCTCTGACTCTGCAGCAGCCCTTGTTTCCAGCATCTAGGAGTGCCAAGGGTCGAGTGTTACTGTACAAGTTACCCAGCCTGCAGCTCTGCTCTTGTGTCTGAAGCCACCAGGTCACCATCCCTCAGAAGGTCTGGGGTTATCAAACAAACCCAGAACGAGCCACATTGTGTTTTTGGGTCTCATGGGGAGTCAGAGAATCCCAGAATGGTTTGGCTTGGAAGGGAACTTAAAGACCATCCAGTCCCATAGGCAGGGACACCTTCCACGAGCCCAGGCTGCTCCAAGCCCCGTCCAACCTGGCCTTGGACACTTCCAGAGATGGGGCAGCCACAGTTTCTCTGGGCAACCTGTGCCAGGGCCTCCCCACCCTCACACGGAAGGATTTCTTCCCAATATCCCATCCAGCTCTGCCCTCTGTTAGTAGGAAGCCATTCCCCCTTGTCCTGTCACTCCAGGCCCTTGTCCAAAGTCCTCCAGCTCTCTTGTGTTTACTCAGCATGACTCTCAGCCACTAAAAGTGACTCATTTCATCTACGCCAAGGCCCCAAGATCACAGTTGGTGTGGCTGCTTTACCTCATGTCTCGTTCCCTCTATTATTTCAGTAGCTTCACTGGTCTCCATGTCTTCGGTAGAAGTCTTGAAAGACAAAATGAGAGGATTCCCTTTTTAGGTTGTTACAAAAAAACCCTTTGTTACCAAAAGATAATCCACTAAGATCTTTTACACAAATCTTTCTGTTGCCCCTCAATGGTGCAGTAGCTACTCCAAAGAGACCTCCAGGACATTCCCTCCAAATCCCATTACCAGGAGCTACATAAAATTAATGCAAAATGTTCACAAATAACTGGAAGAGAACCTCCTCTCTCAGCAGGATTTGGCCAAGCAGCAAATTTTTCTCCTATTGGAGAAAAACTATGGCAGCACTAAAGGAACTCAATAACTGAGCTCTGTTATCCTGCTTGGATAAGAATTGGCTCTGTGTCATGAAGGGGGAGAAAGTGAAATACATAATTCATTGCTTTTGGCAGCCTCTGTTAGAAACAACAGAGACTATTTGGGACAAAACAAGCTAAATAGAAACAGAAGAAGAGAATAGGGAAAGCTGAAGTGAGTTTGTGAGGCCATAAAATCTGGTGTGGTCAGAAGTTTTCCAACTCAGCCTCCTGCTGAGGCACTGTCGGTCTGCCCTGTGTTCTGCTTTTCCTGCCCACGTCACACAGGAGGGTGAGGAAAGCTCCAAGTGCTTTCCTTCCAAAGAAGGTTAATCCTACTGACTCCCAGGGCCCTGCAGGCAGGAGTGATCCTGTTTTACCTTCTCCAGAGAGCCTGGAGGAGGAACACGTACAACTGCAGTTCCCCTGACCAAATCCTCTGCTAAATTTCGAAGGAGAAGCTGTTTGCCCCCTCTCACCTCAATGATATACTCCTGAGTGTCGGCCACCACCGAGGAGAACTCCACCAGCACCGTGTGGGGATCCTCCGAAATCACCGTGGCCGCCAAGTTGTCGGCAGACTGACTTTCCTCAGACACCATCACTTCCTCCACCTCTTTCATAGCAACGAGGCAGCCACCTGGAAGATTCCAGAAGTGCCAGAAAAACATCACTTTTCATGGCCATGACCATCTCAGAGAGTACCTGGAAGGTGCTACACAGCACCAACGAGGCCCCTCCACGGACAAGTAACCAGTGTCACACAGGAGGCACTCAGCTCAGCAGGAAAGGCCAAGGAACAACCTAGGAAAGCCCTGTGTCACACCAGGCAACTGAGCCTCAAGCAGAGCAGCTCTCCAGTGCAATTCCAAAAAATACACAGCTAAATTCAGATGGTAAAACCACACGGGATTTCAAAAGCTGTCTGTGAAGAACCTACAGGAAGAGTTTGGGTATATTTTAAGTCACTGTTCTTTTCTGCTGATGCCTTTCAGTATCTCCCAGAAAACTTCTTTATCCCCTCAAGTAAACTTGTATTGTTCCTTGGAACCTAAATACACTGTCAGCACTACCTGAAGGAGTCTGCAAATCCATGCTTAGGAGCTAAAGGAGCAGCAGGTCCAGTGCAACTAATCCCATCAAACAAGATTATCTGTGACAACTTTACTCGAGGCGTTTTCCTCACAGAACTCACAGGCCCCTTCAGATACCGGAGGCTGTCGGGAGCTCTCCACACAACCTTCTCCGGGCTGACGTGACCATCTCCAGGCATCTCCTGATGCACACAAGCACACGGCCTCGGACACGGGGCACATCCACCCTAAGGATCGCTCCCTCTCAGCCGAAGAGCAGCCTGCCCAGGGCCAAGCCCAGCCCCTCTCCCCAGCCTGGGAGCTCACCTTTGGTGCGGAGGTGCCTGTTGAGCGTCCCGTGCTCGGCGAAGCCACGCCCGCACTTGTAGCACTTGAAGGGCTTCTCGCCGGTGTGGTGGCGGATGTGGCGCACCAGGGAGCCCTTCTCCCGGAAGCCCCGGCTGCAGAACTGGCACACGTACGGCTTGTCCTCCAGGTGCGTGCGGAAATGCACCTGCTGCGCGTTCTGCACACACAGGGAACAAGGGAAGGGCTCCTAAGGGGCACGGCAAACCCATGGAGGCGGGATTTCGGCTTCCAAGGGGAAAGCTCAGCGTTTTTAGGAGCTCTCGCGCAGGACACAAGGATTGATTTTGTTGTGTCGGGGTTTAGGAATGGCGCTCCCCAATTTAGCGCTCCCACTGAGACTCTGCAAAGCATGAGCCCTCTGCAAGGGATGGAGAGAAGGGGAGGCACAAAAGGTGAGGATCATGGCTTGAGGTAAGAACAACTTGCGGGAAACAGCAATGAGGTAAGAAAATGAACAGTAACAGCAACAATACCAGTGGCAGAGGGTGCAAGAAGGAGACGAATGATTGCCACAAAAATCTCCCAATAACAGACAATACTGGACAGCTCCATCCTGCACTGTTTTCTCAGCCCAAAGGAACTCCTCCTGCCCAGAGGAGACTGCCTTGCACTGCCCCCAGCAATGACATGGGTGGTACAGAATAACCTCTGTGTCCTGGCCATGCCCCTCCTGGCTACTGCAAAAACTAACCCCGTCCTGGCTGGAAACAGGACATACTGTTATTACATATTTGTTCTGCACATGAAGGACGAGTTTCTCCAGAGATGAGACAGTTTTGTGAAGACTGTCCTTCTTTTGCCCACTAAAACAAAACCTCCTTTTGGTGTTTCACATCACAGAATCCCAGAATGGATTGGGTTGGAAGGGGCCTAAAGCTCATCCAGTCCCACCCCCTGCCCCAGGCAGGGACACCTCCCACTAGCCCAGGTTGCTCCAAGCCCCATCCAACCTGGCCTTGGACACTTGCAGGGATGGGGCAGCCACAGCTTCTCTGGGCATCACATAAGAGGCAGGTGGCACTTGCTCTTTCAGGAGTGAAGTCTCCTAAGCTCTCCCAAGCCCTGGCTCTGGGAAGGGCAGTCTGGAGGCTGCTGTGAGGGGGACACACCTTTGTCTTGTAGCGCTTGCCACACTTGGGGCAGGGGTAGGGCCGCTCGTCCGAGTGCACCCGCCGGTGCCCCTTCACGTGGGCGATGGTCTTGTAGAGCTTCCCGCACTCCCCGCAGCGGAACCGCCGCTCGTTCACGTGCACCTCCTGGTGCTTCTTCAGCAGGTAGCCCTTCGTGAACTCTTTGCCGCACTCCTCACACTTGAAAGGTTTGTACTCTAGAGAAAAAACGTGTGGTTGGTCCAGGAAACCAGCAGCAGCAAGGATCCAGTACAGGCTGTAACTAAATTCTGATCAAAACATAACCCAGACAAGGAGAGGAATTGTATTTTCATCCGCATGTATGGGCTTTCATAGGATCCCAGAGTAGCTGGGGCTGGAAGAGCCCTCTGGAGATCACCCAGTCCAACCCCCTGCCCAGGCAGGGTCACCTGCGGCAGGTGGCACAGGGACTGCCCAGGTGGGGTTGGAAGGTCTCTGGAGAGGGAGACTCCATGACCCCCCTGGGCGGCTGTTCCAGTGCTCTGCCACCCTCCAGGGAAAGAAGTTCTGCCTCATGCTGAGGTGGAACTCGTGTTTTAGTTTATGGCCACTGCTCCTCGTCCTGTCACTGGCACCACTGGGCACAGTCTGGCACCATCCTCTGACACCCCTCGGAGATCCTTGTGTGGATTGATGGGATCCCCTCTCAGTCTTCTCTTCTCCACACTAACCAGGCCCAGCTCCTCATCAGAGAAATGCTCCAGACGCCTCATCACCTTTGTGGCCTCCACTGGACCCTCTCCAGCAGCAACTCGTGTTTCTTTAACTTTATCTCGTTCATACATGAACGCTGCTCAGAAGTGCTCTGTAAGCCACAGCACGTGTCAGACAACTGCACCAGCACAACTTTACCTGTGTGACTTTTGATGTGTGCTTCCAAGGCAGCAGTTTCACTGAAGGCTTCGTTACAGTGAGGGCAAATGTACCGTTTGTACCCGTTGGTTCTTTCTGCAGGTGCCTGTTGGACAGAAAATGGTAAAGCTTCACTTTGTTTGCACTGGTGTGCAGTGTAAGGATTGCTACCCAAATTCCCATTGAAATACTCCAGCTTTGACATGAAAGAGATCTCCTCTGCTGAGAGACGCTGCACTTAAATCACACGTGAAAAGTGTAACTATAAAGACGGACACAAAGCCCCAGGGACCAGAGAGACAACACAGGGGTGTGAGGCCAACAGTGCTGCCCACAACCAAATACAGGCAAGGAAGATTAAAAAATAATACAAACATACAGACTCTGCTTCTTCTAATTTAACACCCTGTTCCCCGCACGGCTCCTCTTCTACTTCCACCACTTCTAGTTCTGGAGCAGCTCCTGCAGGTTCATCCGGCTTCTGCACCTCCTCCACAGCAACTCTCTCGATCACAATTCCCGAATTCCTCATGGCCTGCCTCAGCAGATTCTCACTGTTCACTTCCCCCTCACAGGGCAGCTCCTCCGGAGGCGACTGCTGAAGGAACAAACAGGAAGTTTGGCCCAGCAAATCCACAGTTTGCCCTTTCTTACAGCAACACTGCTGTGACAGTCACACCCTGTGGGGTGTCCAGTGCTGTGCTACGGGCTTGAAAGATCAGCCAGGGAATACCTCGGGCTGGGGAGGAACACGAGGTGGATCTGCACTCTGAAAAGCCAAGCGATGACTAGCCTTTGGTCCCACCATCATCTGGTAGCAGGGAACGATCAACAAAAACACCCCCTCATCCTCCACGCCCCTGTGATCTACACACACTGCTCAGCTGAGCAGCAGGAGGGCCCAGGTCAGAGCACAGCGCCTGCCCACGTGGAAAGGAACCTAACTAACCACTCAGCTCCCACACTCAGATTTCATTCTCGGCCCCCACAGAGATTTTGTTCATGAGGTGAAACATCCTTTGCACAAAACACCCACAGGGTGTTTAAGAGAAAGGACACTCACGTCTGGGTCCAGGGGTTTTCCATCCACCACAGGAACTTCCTGCATCTGGACATGCACTTCATGGAGAACGTTGCCCTTTGCATCCGTCACGAGGTGGATGACGGGGGAGGCCTCGAGGGACTCGCTCGCTATCGATGAGACCGTGTCTGTGTTGGAGCTGCAGGAGCCTGCAGGGGAAGCAGCACGTGGGGAACAGCCACCCCTCAGCTCCCTGGGCCCTACAAAACATCTGCCTGAGAACAGGGAGTGCTTGTTAACCGGATTCTCACACATTCCTCAGTCAACGCCTGGCTACAGGCACTTCGGGGCAATAGTTTTGCTCTATAAATTACTTTTTTTTGTATAAAGAATACACACTGAATACCACAGAATTTGAGTTTTTTCATAAATGAGAGTCCCAGAATGGTTTGCGTTCGAAGGGA
>VZRE01002358.1:0-22604 GCA_013396775.1 Cephalopterus ornatus
GGGTGGTTTCCAGGGTAACGGGGACCCCGGTGCCGGGGGTCGGGGCCGGTGCCGGTCCCGGGGCAGGGCCGGTCCCGTCCCCCTCCTCTCGTCCCCGTCCTCTCGTCCCCCTCCATGGCCTGTCGCGACGCCATTTCATGGTACCAGAAGAAGGTGAGTGCGGCGCGGCGCGGGCGGGCGCGGGCCTGGCCGTGCTCTCAGCCTCCTCTCCCCGCAGATCGGGGCCTACGACCAGCAGATATGGGAGAAGGCCGTGGAGCAGACGCAGATGAAGGTACCGGCGGCGGGGGCGGAGGGGGGGGCAAAGGGCCGGGCCCCTCGCCGCTGACCCGGCCGCGTGTCCCGCCCCGCAGGGCTTCAAGAACAAGCCGAAGAAGAAGGGGCACATCCAGCCCGACCTCATCGACGTGGATCTCATCAGCGGTGAGCGCGGCCGGCGGCGGGGACGCGGCGCTGGGGCACCGAGGGAACGGCTGGAGCTGTGCCGGGGGGAGTTGGGTGGGATCTCAGGACAAGGTTCTTCCCCCAGAGGGTGGTCGGGCGCTGAACAGACTCCCCAGGGTTTGGTCACGGCCCCGAGGCTGCCAGAGCTCCGGGAGTGTTTGGGCAGCGCTCGGGGACAGGGTGGGATTTTGGGGTGTCTGTGGGGCCGGGAGCTGGACTGGATGATCCCTGTGTGACCCCTGCAGCCCAGGATATTCCATGGTCCTATAAAGGTATCCCAGCTTTGGGCAGAACCTGCCCGTGCTTCCAGGGGTGCCCCTGCCGAAGGGGTGTTGAATTCCCGAGGGCAGGCACAGGAGGAGTGCAGGGGGGGTTCAGCAGGACGGGGGCGGTGGTTTGGGTGGGCAGGGAGGGGGCAGAGCCCGTGCCCCGAGATCTGACTAGAGGCTGCTTCAGCTCTGCCCGTTGGGGCTCTGGAGCTCGGGCAGGTGCCCGGAACTGGGCTGCCCAAAGGGGAACTCATCTTGCGATTCACAATTAACGATGGCCTGTTTCCCCTTTAACTCCAAGGCTCTACCTTTGCCAAAGCCAAGCCTGAAATTCCCTGGACGTCGCTAACGCGGAAGGGGATTGTGAGGGTTGTGTTTTTCCCCTTGTTCAGCCACTGGTGGATACAGGTCACTTCCCAGAGGATTTTCACGTGGCTCCTGGTGCTCTACGTTATGCAAGGTGAGGGTGGGAGCAGGCTTTGCCATAATCCTTGTTCTGCAAGGAACGTGATGCCGAAAAAATGTGTGGAATGGGGATATGGGGCAGGGGTGGACCTGGCAGTGCTGTGGGAACAGTTGGACTCTGGTCTCCAAGAGCTTTTCCAACCTCAGTGGTTTTGTAGTCTGTAAGTTAAAGCGTAAGGATGACATCTGGAACCTACTTAATGTACATTTCAAGATGTGTGGCACCAGCATTTGCAGAAATTAAGTAATAATTATAAAATAAAGCAGGGTAGAAGTAAATAGTTAAGGCAGAAGACCCGGGCCGTGCTGGGCCATGACTGTATGGTTTGATCTAATACAACATGCTCGTCTTTGCCTGCATCTAGGGGACCTAAAACCCCTTTCTGCCTCTCATTCGCCAGCTGACACGGTGCTGGTGCTTTGCCGGCAGCTTTTCCTGGAGTAGAATCCCCAGGCTGCTTTGGGTTGGAGGGCACCTTGAAGCTCCTTTCACTGGGGCCGTTTCCTCCTCCCCAGTGGTGGCAGTGGTGCTGTATCTCCTGGTGCCCGCGGTGAGTGCCAGCGAGGTGGTGGGCCCCCTGTGCCTGATGCTGCTGCTGGGGACAGTTCACTGCCAGATCGTGTCCACGCAGGTGAACAGACCTGCCGGGAGCAACGGGCTGAGCCGGCGCCGCAGGTGAGGGCCGGGGGTGGCACCGGAGCCGGGGCACGGCAGGGGCAGGTGGGTTGAGTTTTGCCTCCTTTAGATGTCTGCAGCAAAGTTTTTCTCCGCTTTTTTGCCTGTTGCACCTCTCCCGGTGGTGTCCTGGGAGCTCCCGCAGAGCTTCTGTTAATCCAAATAAAACGTACATTAAATAGTAAAATTTAAGTAAATGAGTTAATGATAAAATGGTAATGTAATTTTTATTAAAATTAGTATTAAATTAAATTGAAAATAAATTGAAATTATGGCGTTATTAGAAAATTGTTGTAAAATTAATGATAAAGTATAAATTAAAAGTCTAAAGTTATTAGAAAATTATTGTAAAATTAACTATAAATTATTATAAATGACAAATAAATTACAAAAAATTATGAATGACAAAGTATATATTATGTAATATATAATATGTATTATAATATATATTATATCATTATAATAATATTGATAATTTATACTTAATATTAATATATTATATATAATATATTATATATCAATATTAAGTATAAATTATAAACATTATTATGATATTAATTGTATCAATTATGACTATATAAGATATAATATATTAATATGTTAATATAGTACTAGTTATATAATATAGTATATAATGTAGTATTAATATGGTAATATATTAATATACAAAGCAATATAATACATTATTTTATTATAATATTAATAATTATAATTATAATAGTATAATTTGTGAATATTAGATATTATAAATTTAGAAATTATTACTATAATTTATCAAGTACAGATTATTATAGTCATAAATTAACTAGAAATTATTTAAAAAATAAGTAGTAAAAATAAAGTAAAATTAAATAAATTAATAATTTATAGAATTTGTTTAATCCAAATAAAACTTGTTTCTTGAATCTGCATGACTTTTAAGAAAAATAGCATCTAAAAAGCAGTTCAAATCTCATTCAGATCTTTTAAGAAACACTCGAAAGTCATGTGTGTTGTACAGATTTCATTGTCCTTTCCTTAAAAATCAGGAAATTACGCAAATCTGTGGGCGTGGATGGGAACAGTTGGTCTTCTGACAAAAGCAGCAAGGACGAGCAGTCTGGCTCTGCCTCAGTCCTCACCAGTTTATCCAGCCTGCTTTTCCAGAGGAGGTAACGTGATCCCTGCTGGGTCTGTGGGGTTTGTGGTGACACTGGGGACAGTCTGATGCCTGGAAAACGAAAACACAAAGTGTGCTGTCCCTGGCAGCCCCACAGCCTGCCAGCTGGCTCCTTCTGAATTACAGCCTGCCTCTTACTGTAGGAGGCTGGCTCCTCAGGAATATTTAGAATGTCCTTTTTAGATCATGTAAAATTAGATCCTGTAAAAACCCAGCATAAGATGAGATGCAGAATGTGGTGGAGCTTTTTTTTATTTATCAGATAAGTGACCTCATTTGATTGTGTGCTGACATGATATTGCTGTTTTACCTCATTTCCAGAAGCAATTGTGCCTTCTGGTTTAAGTTGCTTGGGCAGTTGTCTCACTTTACCACCTTCCTTTTCTAAAAATAACTTGAGGAAAAAAAAAGAGAGATTGTATGGGATAAAATTTCATTCTTTCCTTCTTTTTTCCTAGGTGAGTTTCTTGGTGAGTTTTCAGCTGACAGGTCCTTTTCTTTTCATGAGGACTTCTTGTCTTATGAATTGCTCTTATTTACTTTCTTCAAAATACAAATAATGAAAAATTCCCCCTTGGTTTAGAAGTTTTAAGATGCTATTAGAGTGAGGGTGAAGGAGGTATAAATATCTTTAACAGACTCAGCACACAAACCTGTCAGGCAAAGACAAGGATTTATCCCTCAGGTATCTTGTTTGATGCTGCACCTGTGTGGCAAGTGAAAGATGTTTTACTCCAAAGGCTTTTTCTCTGACATAAAACTGTTTTATTGTGTTTTCTCTCGTAGGAACAGAAGAGTGAAGTCGGTAGCTGAGAAAGGGACCGAGACAGAGAGTGGTGTGAGTGTTGTGAGTGATGGCATTAAACCCAGACAGGCCAGATCTGAGCACAGGCTGCTGCACTCCAAAGAGAAAAGTAAACTTTCTGACGGGGAGAAGAGCCAGCAGGTACTGCCAGAGGAAATCCCTCTGGAGTCACAGTCTCAGTGTATTCTCTGTGTGCCCAGAAGTGTGTTGGTACTTAACTGTAGGGTTTGATCTAACACAAGATGCTCCCTCCTTCTGCTAATCTTTAGGGGACCTAAAACCCCTTTCTGCCTCTCATTCAGCAGCTGACACGGTGCTGGTGCTTTGCTGTCAGCATCTTGTCATGGAATCATAGGATAGAATCCCAGACTGGTTTGGGTTGGAAGGGACCTTAAAGCTCATCTCATTCCACTCCCTACCCTTTCCACTATCCCAGGTTGCTTGGCCAAGTCCATCACACACAGACGGTCCTGGAAATGTCCTGTGTTCATTTAGTTGTTGAGACTTCTGATCCCAAGATTAAGGGAGAGTGCTGATAATGATTACAAGTAAACAAATTGGCAATTTGCAAAAGCGGTTCTGTAAAATAATTGGCCTTGCAAACAGTGCCCCTCAATATCCTTGCAGAGGGGAGGCAGGAAAAACTGAAAGAGCCCTTGGGGAGAGAGAAAGAGCTAAAGGATCATGACCTCCGTTGAAATCTCTGAAACACAGAGATTTGGGGAGTCACTTTTGAGGCTCCTCTGGGTTGGTGGTGTGTTAGCTCCCACATAAGGAGCTTGGAGCAGCATCTCTGTGGAATTCTGTCATACTGTGCTGTCCCAACTCCCTCTGTGAAGGCATTTGGAGAGGGCCAGAGCCCTGTGTAGGGGACACAGCCCAGAATTCCAGGTCTCTGAGCCACCAGCAGCCTTCAGCCCAGGAGAACAGATGTAAGACACAGCCAAGAGCTGCTGCTGCTCCTCCTCTTCCTGCCCTTGCCCCAAATCCACCTCCATCCACCCAAAATTCCCTCTCACTATATGTGGGGCAAGACAGGGACAGAGGGGACAAGTTAAAATCTCTGAAGTCTCTGTGACGCCGAGGGTGTGCTCTGTGGGGATCACCTGCCTTTGCAGGACATGAGGGCTGGCTGGGTGTGTGCCAGGGGAGCAAAGCTGGGGCTTTGAGCCTTTGGTGTGACTCAGGCTGGCCCTCTGTGGTGCCTGAGCCTGGCTTTGGCTGTGCTTTTTCAGGATGAGGGCACCAACAGGGATGGCATTTCGGACGAGCTGTCAAGCGAGGAGGACGCTGAGGCCGTGGCACAAAGGGTCCTGTTACGCCGGAGCATGGAAGGGGCTTCCAGTGACAACAGCTACGAGGAGAAGAGGAGGCCTCTGCCTTCTCTGAACCAGGCTGTCTCACAGGTACCCACGTGGAATTTGTGCCATTTCCCACACTTGATTTTGCTATGGACAACCAGCTGGTTTTCCTTTGGTTCTGGCAGGTCAAGCAAGCCCTGAAAGGTGCCAGAGACTCTGACAGTGTCGTGGAATCGGAGCTGGAATCCACGTTGTACGTTCAGGTATGGTCATAAAGTCAAGAGAGGGAGCTATCCCAGGCCTGGCCAGTGCAGGGACATCCTTCCTGTCACAGAATCATGGAATGGGTTGGGTTGGAAGGGACCTTAAAGCTCATCTCCTCCCAACCCCCTTCCATCAGAACAGACTGTTAGGAAATGATTGTGCTTCTGAATTTTCAGGTACAGGGTGTGACTTCCCTCCCTCCCTGTTCGTTGGCAGCTTTGTAAACGTTGTTGGGAACTGTGCTGCTTTGTTAAACAAACCCAAACAAACAGACAAATAACTCTGTTGGCAGCTCTGAGCTGCCTCTATTTGCTCCTGTTGGAATTGCTGCAATTGCTCTTGTGGTTGGGAGGCAGTGCTGTGCTGTAGCTTTTAAGCTAATAAATTTTGATTTTAAATTCATAGGATATCCTGAATTGAAAGAGACCCACAAGGATCATTGAGTCCATTTCCTATAATGAAGGGATAAATCTATTCTGTGATAGATACCCAGTCACTTCATTACTTTGGTTTTGCCTCTGCCACTTCCCCCCTCTGAAAATAAAACAGAAATAAAATATACAAATATAAAATTATAAATATGAAAATCTATAAATTAATATAACATAAAAATGAAATCTTAGATTATGGAACAGGCAGAAAAGCTTTGCATTTTAAGGAATAAGTCAGCTTTTATTTTGTAAGGTTGAGAATAAAGGTGGGGAACTAATGGGGTCTGATGTAGAAATGCTTCTTCCCAAAACTATCCCTGAATAAGATTGTCTCAAACTACTTCCATCGGGTGGGTGAAACTGGGAATTCTCATTCTCCTGGGAAGCTGATCCATTGATCACTGGGAGGGAGGAGGAGGTTTTACAAAGTCAGTGTGGGGCTGTGCTGTGTAAACTGCGCTGCTCTCTGCAGGACTCGAGGCCCTGCCTTGGTGTGGGGTCCCGGAGCTGCAGCGTGAGCCGGAGGGACTCGGAGAGCACCCGGCAGGACTCGGAGACCGAGGACATGCTGTGGGATGATCTGCTCCATGGCCCCGAGTGCCGCTCCTCCTGCACCAGCGACAGCGAGGACACGGCCGTCAGGGACCCCCGCAGGGACCTCAAGGAGGATGTTTTCCAGCAGGTTGGTTCATTTGGATCCAGAGAACACTTTGCCCTTTCCCTCCCTGGCACGTGGGAATGTTCTTGGTGTAAGGTGAGACCATTCTGTCAGCCAGAATCACATGCAAGTCTGGAGTGATCTAAACAGTATAATGATTAACTCCCTCCTCTCCACTGGTATTATCTGCACCACTGCTCACCCCAAGCGAAGTATTTCACCCAAATTTGGAATCCCATTATTTACTAGCAGGACAGAAGGAGAAGACCCATCTTTTGCATCGCTCTCTCTTTTATAGAACCATTTGTTCTGGCTGCAGAACACCAGCCCAGCATCTGCCAAAGTGAGTGCTCTGATCTGGGAAGGGAATGACTGCAAGAAGGTGGACATGTCCGTGCTGGAGATCAGTGGGATTATCATGAGCAGGGTAAGGGGGGGTGTGGCACTGCAACCTCTCCCTCACACCTTAGAAATCAAGCACCAAAGCCCCTGGCAGTGGTTACACGTGCAAATATCAGGTGCAGTACAAAGCTGGGCCCTCCCCAGCTGCAAAGCCAATTGTTCCTAAAATTTGCCTAACCCCCAGTATATGAGGTTTGTTGAAGACTAATCAGCTGATGATTGCTGGTTTTCTCTGCCGTGTGCTGAAGGTGGGGGTTTGATTATTTATTGGCTGGTTGTTGGTGGGTTTGGACTGAAATGGGTGGGATTATTTTAGGCTCTGTGCTGGGAAGGGAAGGGGGACTGACTGCTGGGCTGAGTTGCTGCTGCCACAACAACAGGCCTTTGCCTTGACGCAAAACCCAAGTAATCATCCCATTTTTGTTCCTGCTTGCCAGGTCAATGCCTACCAGCAAGGAGTGGGGTATCAAATGCTGGGAAACATCATCACCATCGGATTGGCGTTCCTGCCATTCCTCTACAGACTCTTCCGCATGGATAACCTGGAGCAGCTCTGCTCCATTTCTCTCAAGGAGCTCTTGTACATCTTCTGTGGAGCCCCTGCCAGCGCCCCTGTCATTGTCCTGTCTGCCATCAACTTCCTGGAAAGGCTGTGCTTAACTTGGATGTTTTTCTTCATGATGTGTGTTGCTGAGAGAACCTACAAACAGGTGGGTGTGAAGGTCCTGGTGCCTCCCCTGAGCCTGGGGCAGGACCCAAACCCCCCAAAGACAAGCAGGTCTCAGTAAGCTGAGGGGGCAGAGCTGGTGAAGGAAACAAGGTCAGAGAGGGGAGCCTGGGAAGGCTTCTGTTGATCAGTCACAGATGACACCTGTCAGTGTGTAATCTGACCCCTGTACCCCCTCTTACCTGTCCCCAAGGTCTCACTCTGTCCTCTCTCTGTGCCCGGAGAAGCTGTGGCTGCCCCATCCCTGCAAGTGTCCAAGGCCAGGTTGGATGGGGCTTGGACCAACCTGGAATAGAGGAAGGTGTCCCTGCCCATGGCAAGGTTTTATAGATGAGCTTTAAGGTCCCTTCCAACCCAAATCATTCTGGAATTCTATAAAAACAGCTGCTGCCATTTCCCTGAGAGGTCAAGCACCCAGGTCTCATGTGGGGCTTTTCCCCAGTCACCCCTTCTGCCAGGTACCCCCAACAATCCCAGGCAGTCTGATTTGTTTTAGACTAATTTTAGTCTGTGTGTGTATGTTTTGTTTTTAACTGCAGAGGTTTTTGTTTGCCAAGCTTTTCAGCCACATCACATCTGCTCGGAAAGCCAGGAAGTACGAAATTCCTCACTTCAGGCTCAAGAAGGTGGAGAACATCAAGATCTGGTTATCCCTTCGCTCCTATCTGAAGGCGAGTTCTGATCCAGGGTTTGGTTGTTACAGAGGGTGTAACAGTTACAGCTGTTTGTGCTGAATTTTGGCTTCACAGCTCCACATCCCGCCCTCAGCCCTGACCCCGTGTCCTTGTTTCCACAGAGACGAGGCCCCCAGAGGTCTGTGGATGTTGTCGTGTCCTCAGTCTTTTTACTGGCTCTTTCAATTGCTTTTATATGCTGTGCCCAGGTGAGATTTTAACCTTTCTGGTTTTTAAAATAGGGGGAAACCTCCCCAAGTGCTGGAGGCTTTTCTTTGACCAATATACAAAGAGCTTGATCTGGAGCTGTTTGTCCCCAAAGTAATGTAGAGAACGTTGCATTTTTTAAAAGCTTTGTAATGTTTACTTGGAAATAGAGATTCATTCTCTGTTTGCATGGGAAAATCTGGGGTTTTGTAATCATTAGGAAAACTTCAGGACATGGACATTTGGGCACAAAGGAGAGGATACTCTGCCCAAGGACCTTAAGTGTTCACAGGATATTTTATTCCAGAGGGCTGATTGCAGCATCCTCTGTAACCACTGTGTGGAAAAGCAGCTCAAGAACTATTAGTTACACCTTCTAACCTTCACCAAAGCTGCTGGAGGCAGCAGTGCTAATGCTGGAGCTGTTTTCTTGGTCAGTGTTCTTCATGATCCCCTGAAGATGCAGCTGTGGCAGCAGTGAGGTTGATGGTTCATAGATGCTCTCACTGCTGTGACTGATTTTGTAAGCCACAGCTTTCCAGAGGAAGGAATGACAATCCCAGTCCTGCTGTGTTGGTCCCAGTGAGTCCATACTGGGAAAGGCAGGAGCAGCTCAGTCTGGGGGGTTCTGAGGCTGCCAGTGGGACAAGGAAAGTGGGACACTTTATTCCCTGTTATTTGGTCACAGGGAGGGAAGAGGAAGAACAAGTTTCCTTTCCTGAGCAGACAGAAAAAATCAATTCCAAGCTAAAGCCAGGTTAGAAACAAGACCTTTTACTGTGACCTCATTACAGGGATGATTTACACTTCATGGAGGAACTGCCAGTGCTGGAGAGCACAGAGGGCTGGGCAGAGGAGCAAGGGCAGTGCTTGTGCACTTCTCCCAAGAACAGGCAACTTGTTATTGACATTGATGCTTTTTTTTTTAATCCCAATACAGGTTCTTAAGGGCCACAAAACCTTCCTGAGTGCAGCTTACAACTGGGAGTTCCTGATGTGGGAGGCAGCACTGCTTCTCTTTTTACTACGTCTAGCATCTCTGGGCTCTGAAACCAACAAGAAATACAGTAACATTTCCATCTTGCTCACTGAGCAGGTGACTCCATTTAGCTTGTTCTCCCTTTGCCTTTGTTTGGATATAATTACTGTATTTGAAAACAGCTTTAACACTAGAATCAACCTTTAAAATTTAGAAATCCACCCTTGTGCTGGCCAGAAGGCAACACAGCACTGTACAGCAGGGGAGGGGTGAGCTGGTGATGTTGGGACAGACTCAGATTCCAAAGTTCTAGATGGTTTTTGTCTCTGGGTTAGCCAAAACAATTGGAAAAAGAATGATGTTATCAGTGCTACATTCACTTCTTCAGGAGTGACAGCAGACTGCAAAAGTGGCTCTGATTTCCCTTAGAAATGAATCACTGGGGGGCTGGTGCTGGAATATCAACACTTGGTCTCTGGTGTCTGTCACAGATAAACTTGTACCTGAAGATGGAGAAGAAGCCAAACAAGAAGGAGCAGCTGTCTCTGGTAAACAATGTTCTGAAACTGTCCACAAAGCTGCTGAAGGTAAGACACTCTGAACAGCTCAGTTTTATGGAAGGGGTGCCTAAAGGTAATTCCATGTGGCTCTTGATTAGGTAAGAATTGGCTCTCACTCACAAAGGGAGCTTTTCTGTGCTCCTACAGCTGTGACATGAGATGGAGCAATACAGGAGCACTGTGGTTAATTAGTGCTGTGAACAGACTGTGGATTCAGCAGGAAGCATCTCCGAAACAGAGTGGGAATTCCTGCACAGACATTTAAGAAAGGACGCAGCGGCAGCCACAGTCTGTCGGAATACCAGTGTTAAGCTCAAAGTCAGAGGATGAATTGTTGTGGTATTTGGTGAGTGTTAATGGACTCTTTTCCATGTCCTTCCACTGTAGGAACTGGATAGTCCCTTCAGGCTGTATGGACTGACCATGAACCCCCTGATCTACAACATCACACGGGTTGTCATCCTCTCCGCTGTCTCAGGAGTTATCAGTGACCTTCTAGGGTTCAATATCAGAGTAAGTGACAACAGCAACAGCTCTGGGGGCACCCCAAATTCCTCCTGCCTGAGCAGAAAGCTTTGCACTGGTAATTCAGAGACCAGACTGTGCTGGGTGAGTCCCCATCTCCCTGAGCCAGTTTTGGGGGGAAGGACAGGGCTGACTCCAGTTTCAGTGCTGTTCAGGTCAAGCTGTTAGAATCCAGGGTTCCTTCCCTTTATCCCAGTCCTCCTGTGGCTCATCCTGCTGGAGCTCTCTGAGCACAGCAGGATAGGGAAGGGAGACAGAGTCTCACCTGTGGATGTAGAACATTGAGACTTGAGGCTGTCAGACCCAAATTGACTCTCTGTCTCTCTGCAGTTATGGAAAATTAAACCATGAACCGACAGAACATCAGCCCTGGGCATCTCCACCAGAGAGAAGGGAACCTTAAGTGTGGGCAGAAAGCAGAAAACTGATGGCAATCTGTAATTACAGCTTTCAAGCAGATCTTCAGTGTACGTATCAGAAGTTTTCTTTCTGCTTTACTGTTCTACACCACCCAGAACCAACTGGTCTCATCAGTGATGTCCTCCTCCCGTGGCATGCACACAGAAAAACTGCATTAACGGGGCCAAACCCTGACAGCTGGCACTGAAACCAGCAGGAACTGGTGTGGGACATCAAACCCTGAAGCCATACAAGAGCTGCAGCTGCAGGGACACCAATGGCTGTGACTGGTGCCATGTTTCTGCAAAACCTGAATCCTGGGATGTGACAAGGAGGCAGTCAGCCCTCCCATCCAACTCAGCCTTCCTGGAGCTACACTGGAATATTCCAGCTCAATCATCCTTAGCTGCACTTGTCTGGCTGTGCTGAGGAGAGTCTCAGTCCTTAAAAGCTCCACGTGCTTGAGGCTTTGCCTCTGTCCTGAGCCACTGCAGGATGTGAATTCCACCCCAGGATGTGAATTCCACCCCTCCCTGCTGCCACTCCAGCAATACCAGAGTCCTGCTGTTGGCTTAGGCCGGGTCTGCTGCGAAGAAATGATGAGTTATTTTTCTGAAAACGTTAATAACAGGAGAAAAACCTCCCAACAAATACTCCAGGGAAAGTGTTTATGAGCCGTAGAACATTTTGCCAGGTCTGTTCCCTGGAACACCGAGCTCCATCCTGTCCTGCCTGAGAGCAGCTTTGGCAAAGACCTCCTCAGGTTAATGTTTAGAAAGGGCAGAGGAGAGAAAACATTTTAAAGCTTCTGTTACATTTCCCTTCACTGGCTCTATCAGCTTCTATTTATTAGTAATGAACAGAGCAAAAACTGAGGAACTTTTCAGAGCTTCATTCTTTCACAGGAGGGCGAGATGGCAGAAGGATTTTTAGTAGTAAATTGTTTACAGCTATTTTCTGTACAAGGAAAAGTTGTGAGATGTAAAAGGAGATGACAATTTTATATAGCAAAATGTACAAATAAACCTACAGGACAAGTATTTCATCATTATCCACTGTTTCTTACAGGACTTGATGATTTTTATACCTCCTTTGTCGAGCATTTGCTATTTGAATGGTGGGGGGGGATTAAGGAAACTTCCAATAATAAATTGCATTTGTTTTCCAGAAGAGCAGCATGTTTGTGGGTAAAACCTGGGGTCACACCCCTGAAAGCCAACCAAGAACCTGGTTTTATACAGTGCAGAACCAACAGGCCACGAACTGGAGTTTGTTTTTAATATCTATATAAAAAATAATGAGCGATTTACAGGTCTCTCTCTAGTCAGAACCTCAGAAGTCTGTATAAAGGTGCTGTACAATATATAAACATTTACACCCAGTACATCCATACATTGCTTAGCATTCCAAGGCCACATGGCTAAAGTCTGATACAGGAAGTACAGATACAAGGTCTGTGGAAGGAGGAATCACACACAGGTAAGACATTATCACATTAACAGATAGAAAAAATCGAGGGGAGTTGATGGCAGGGGAATCATTTCAGTGGTGCTAATTATAATTCATCTGGAATTAAAGGTCTGGATCTGTCACTGTACTCAGTGGTCAGGGCAAGTGCACAAAAGCTCAACATAAACCACCCTCTGGGGAAGGACACAGGGGGAATATCTACAGAGGCTACTTCAGAGTATTAAATATTTCACAGTCATACTCCACCCAGGGAGTATTTGTGTTATGCTACACAGCAAACCTCAATGGATCTGGGGCCGAGCAGCAGAGCACAGTTCAGAGCTGCTCTAAAAGCCTTTTGAGTTCCCAAAGCCTTTGTTGAAAAGCTGGATGAGCAGTCAGCTGTACTCGGGAAGAATTCCACTCAGAACTGCCTCACTGTGCTTCATCAGCCTTTAAAAACATCCCACGTTTCAAAGCCAAAAGGAGATATTTGCTCGTTCCATTTCAAAGGGCAAATCCTATCAGTTTGAGTTTTGGAGTAAGTAAAGCTCCATCCTTTGCTCCTCCTCCTCCTGCAAACTGGACCAACAGGGCTCCTTTTACCATTCAAAACCTAAACATGTCGGGAAATCGTCACTAAAACTATGAATAAAAGAAACTCCTTCAGCTTCTGCTGTCCTTACAGCTTTGGGGCTGAGGTATCAGTAGGTTCTGGTGGTCACATCCCTCTGTAAAACATCTCTGCCAGCCCAAACCACGCACAGCGAGTCTCCTGTACCCTTCGGTGTCACCAACGCTCCTTGATCACACATTCCATGTAAATATGGGAGAGTTCTAATATACACAGGCAAAAACTTCACTGAAGAAGCTGCTCTGGCAGCTGGGTCTGTCTAAGGTCAGTTGTTACCTCTACAGAGGGGAAAAAATCCAGTTCCTAACTAGCATTAATTAATTAAAGATGGGACTTCAGTATCAGCTCCACACCAAGGCTGAGGATGTCGTGGTGCCACAAGTAGAAGCCAAAGGAATTATGTTATTTAACAGAACCCAGAATTTTCTCTCCTCACACAAGATGTTTGCAAACCAAACCCCTATGAATCAAGGAAATAAAGCAATTTTGCTGCGTTCAGTAATAGCGAAATTATATCAAATATCCTTTTTATCTACAGGGTTTGGTATCAGGTATAAAAATCCCAGGAAACACGTCAACTGAGCAGCATCAGTGGCTCGTTTGCTGCCGGGGAACTGACAGAACCGACTCGCCCATGTCCTTCCTGACCCAGCAAGAACACGTGGGTTTCCTGACGTAAACATGCACCAGGCTCCGAGAAAACACCCACCTCAGCCCAAACCTGCCTTGTCTGTGACTGGAATCCACGGGGGGAGGACGAGATTGACTGGATACAGTAGATAAACTTGGCACAAGAGCAGGAAGTGAGTCAGGATCACATTGGCAACAGAGGCATTAAATAACTTTGTTCAGAACTCACGACACCCGGAGAAGCCGCAGCAGTGCAACGCTGGGAGCAGCAGACAAGGGCCTGCACGGAGACAACTGGACAGCAGCTCATGGCAGAGTTTCACTGAAGCATCCAAAAGGTCCTTCATGCAGCTTAGATAATTTAAGAAGAAATCAAACCCTTTCCCCCTCCCTCCAACCAGTTTCTGAGGCAAAAAAAAAAAAAAAAAAAAGACAACTGTGTGAAAAGAACCAATGCTTTAAATGACCCTTATTGGAAAACTGGTTAAAACACGTTCTAAAAAGAAACAGTGTCAGTCACACCCGTTTTCCAGCCACTCCTGCTGCTGAGGTGCCCTTGGTGGGGACCCTCCACGGCCCGGGAGTTATGGGCGTTTTCCTCACTGGAGAACCCTCGGGGTGGGAAGTTCCATCTTTGGTTTCATGGGGCAGCTCCACGTGCCTCCCTCCGTGGTGTCTGTTCAGTGTGACGGTCTCCTGCGGTTCCCCCCTCCTTTGTCTCTCCATGGAGAGCAGTGGGATGTTGGAAAGGCTGGAGGTTTTGAACCTGCTGGAACTTGGCTCTTCAGAGCTGGACTTGGTTAATAAATCGTCCTCAGAGGCGTTTCTCCTGCAGTCCCTCAAGGGAAGGTTGTTGCCCTCAAACGCTGGGTACTGTCTCTCTGCAGACCACCCTTCCATCCTTCCTGGAGTTTTCTGGTTCATGTCTTTCCTGCTGACTCCTGGTTTACCAATCCCACCTTTCAACTGCTCCACACCACCAGTTGTTCCGCCTTGGCTCCTTCCCACCGTTTCTGCACTTCCTGGCTTCCCGAGATGCCTGTGGGGACTGGCTGACCTTCCTTGATGTCCACTGGAATACTCCTTTCTGTCACTATTGTTCGTTCCTATTTCTGTGGTTTTACTCTCACTCCCTCTGGATCTGCCAGGTTTATGTGAGAGATTGTTCTTTTCGGGATCCCCTTTCCTGGGGCTGTGGAATCCCCTGGGAGGGTGTCCCTCAGCAGCCCCCGACTTTGCTGGACTGGCAGATCTGTCTCTTCTGGTCCCTGCTTCCAAACTACCTTTAGTGATTCCAAACCCAGGGCTGGAGGGACATTCCCATCTGTTCTTTGTTCTCTGGGGAGAAGACTGAGGCTTCCTCTCACTCTGGTTTTCAGTTAAAGTGCTTATCTTGTCAGGCACAGTGTTCTCTGCTTGTTCCAGTTCCTCAGACAGCTGAACTCTGGTTAAAGCTTCTCCTGGTACTGGTAAATAACACACTTCAGATGGGGAAGCAGAATGGGAAGATGAAGATAATGGTGACTGTTCTTCATATATTACATTTGACGAAGATGGATTGTAACTATCCCAATCACCTGGAAGTGAACAGCGAGAGATCTGACTGAGTAACTACACGAAAAGTAATAATCACTAAATATTTCACAATTTTAGCACTCCAGCAGCAAATTACCGAGTTCAATTTAAAGAAACCCCACATTATGGAGTGGCATATTCTCAAAGCATTATTTAGGCAGATTTCTGTACAAGCTACAACAACCCTGAGGACGTGATTTTGGAAAGAAAAAACAAACTAGTGCTCAGAATGCTGCCTGATCCCTGCAGGACTGACACGGTCCTGGATCAAAACAATTTTAGAGCCTACACAGCAAAACTGCAAAACAGAAAGTCCCTGACCTACATTGTTTAATATAAGAAAACTAAATGAACTGGAACTGTAATGCTAAAAGAAACCTGAAACAGTGAAAAGTCGTGGTTATTCATAGCTTTGCACTTAAATAATAGGAAGAGGTGGAACACAAGACGTGCAGATTTACCAAGTCTTTAAGGAAAAACCAAGAAAAGCACTGAAAGCCCTTAATGTTGCTCAGGTTTCACGTAGGGACACAGACTGGAAGGAGCCAAACCTGAAGGAGGAAGAGAAAAAGCCCAGAAGTACATACCAAAAAATCACGGAGTACAGCAAGCGAGATTTCAACCAGAAATGTGGGATTAACAGCAAGGCAAGAGGCAACAAATCCTTCCCCACTGCAGCACTTCCTTCACATCCCAGACCCCGCTCTGGGCACAGGGATGGGTGGGATGTGCTCCAGAGGTTCCCTCAGACTTGGGGTGATTCTGTGTTTCTCCCTCAAGCTCAGGGGATTTCTGTGAACAAAAGGGCCAGGAGTGATCCCAGACAATCACTGGTGCGTTTACCCCTCGTGGATCACTGCGGAGCCCCACGGAGCCCTTGGGGAGGGGAGAGCAGGAGGTGCCCCCACGCTCATTTTAGTGGAGATGTCATTTTAAAGAAAACCTCCCCACGGAATCACAGAACATCCTGAGCTGGAAGGGACATGCAAGGATCACCAAGACCAACTCCTGGCCCTGCACAGGACACCCCAACATCCCACCCTGTCCCCGAGGGCACTGTCCAAACGCTCCCCGAGCTCTGGCAGATTTGGGGCTGTGACAGTTCCCTGGGGAGCCCATCCAGTGCCCGACCACCCAACCAGAAGCTCATCAGAGCACAGGGCAGATCGTATTTAACTCTATTTAATTCTATTCGACTTTCCCCCTCACGGAGGAGGTGATTCAGGGTGAGAGCCGAGGCCAGGCAGGCAGGGTGTGTGCAGGCTGAGCCCAGCACAGCCCTGGCAGCACAGATGGGCTGCTTCCACGCCCTGCACTAATTCCCTGATGTCACTGTGCTGGGCAGGGCAGAGCACTGGCATGTTCAGGGCCCTTCTCAAGCTCTCAGGAGGAAAGAAACGGAGGCAAGCTCTGAGCAGATTTTACCCCTGGAGTGAACATCGGTTGCTGCCTGTAAATGAACACACGAAGTATTTGGGAGTTCAAACTGTGTGTTTGGGATTTTGAAAGGATAAACTCAGGGTTGGGACCGGGATTGAAAAATTCTTTATCAGAAAAAAGTGACCCTCCATTTTAGGAAGTTCACCATGAGCACCTTGGTGGCAACATCAGGGGATAAAAGACTAAAATGCTGATTTGGGAATCAGGTGCTCTTTGCTTTCAAATGCTGCCACTGCCACAAGTCTTTGATTTGCAGTTTTGGGGCCCTGGCAGACCCCAAATCATCAGTTCTGAGCTCTGTGGCTTCCTTCCTTTTATCTGGCCTATGAAATTGTCCTTCCCTGTTGCAGAGGCACAATCACCTTCAATCAAACCAAATCCCTTTGGAGAACAAAGTTGTCCCTGTCCTGCTTCCTGAAGTTCTGGCTTTGAAAAACAAAGCATTCCATAATTTAGAAGGCTAAAAACTGAAGTAGATCTGTACAAAAATCATATTTTAACAACACGGGCATTTTTAACTGAGTACTGTAGCATAGAGAATTGTAATTTAAATTAAAAGGCAATCAGGGTTAATCATTTTTATAGGGAAGCTTGTTTAGCTTGGACAGAGCTGAGAAACTTATTAAAATATGGAATAAATTCACAGGGTTTAATATTCCTAAATACTTGTGACGTGTCAATTGTCCCAAAAATATTCCTCATCTTTTAAAACAAATACTTCAATTTTCTATTTCTGTATTTTAATTTTTAATTTAATTCAGTAATAAATAAACACTCGCACAGCTGTCACAAAGGGAACTGCCAACTACTGCAGTGAACAAACACCAGAGTCTCCTTATCCCACTTTCCTCCCCTGCCTTGGAGAAAACCAAACAGCCCTTGAGACAACATACTGTGATCTGGAATCAATCCAGTCCCTGGTCTCAGCAGCAGCAAAACTTTATTCCCTCCAGCCTGAATCAGCTCAATGGCTCGTGTGTGAGTGATTCCTTGGGTGGGTTCTCCATTAATTTCCACTATTTGGTCACCAACCTGAGGAGAAAAGAGCAAGCAGGTGAGTCTCTGGGAACCTCTGACACCGTAAAGTGATTTTTAGTTTGGAAAGAAAAAATTAAATAATAGAGGCAGATGCTTCTGTTTTCCCTCTTGTGCTAAAATCCACTCAGCGAGAGAGCCACCGTTCCAGGGGCGATGAGCAGGATGAGCCCCAGGGCTCTGGGGGCTCACAGGTCACAGAGCTCGTGTCCTCAGCCAGCCCAGGGTAAGAAAGTCTCGAAGTTCTCATTAATGACACATTCTACCACTTATTCACGAGGGATTTTTATCGACAAGTGATGGTGTTTATTTTCTATCTACTATTCACTTTCAAGTGATGAGGCAGATCCAGGCGGTGCCTGAATGTATTTTCCTTCTGGATCGTGGTGTGGAGGGAGCCCGGGGATGAACCACGTCACACCTGGCACCACAACCCCCCAGGTGAGGTGAGGGGCACCTTCCCCCAGTGCAGAGCTCAAGGGGCACAGCAGGTGGAATGGCAGCGAAGGAATTGTTATTCCAGGCAGGAGAGATCAGTGCCAAGGTCTCTGAGGCCAATTAACCACTCACAGAGGTGCTGGGCAGATAATTCCAGCTCACACCAACCCCACGGGCTGCTGGAAAGGGGTTGGAATAAGCATCAAAAAGGGATGTCTGTCTGGTTGGGAAATTAGGAAAAAAGGCAGGCCTGTGTGGCATTGCCCAGAACAGCCAAGGGATGTCACTGCTGTGTAACAAGAGACTGTCTGGGCTTCCTTAAATAAACTCCGCCAAAGGAGGTCAGTGCTGGCTCAGGGTGGGACAGGGACACACTGACAGCTCGGCTGGGTGAGGAATTCCTCTTCACAGCCTTAAAAGTACAGCCAGAAAGTGACACCGTGTCCAGGCGAGGAGGGAGAAAAGCTGAGTGACACGGAAAGTGTGAACCACCTCAGGCTGGGCGAGCTCAGCCCCTGCGTGCTCTGAGCTGGGCTGGGGACACGGGGCTGGGGACACTCCATCCCTGCCCAGGGAGCTGAGGGGCCAAGGGGTGGGAAGGGGCTTTACAAAAGGCTGCTGTACCCACATCCCACGTGGAAATCACAGGGGGAGCTGGAGCTGCGGCCCTCAGCAGGATTTTGCTGCCTCAGTCCCCCCCAGACCCAGGGCACAGGTTGTCTGAGTGACACAGGGAACAGTCAGCTGGCACCTTAGAGAGTCAGGGAATATCCTGAGCTGGAAGGGACCCACAGGGATCATCCAGTCCAACTCCTGGCCCTGCACGGGACACCCCAAAATCCCACCCTGTCCCTGAGAGCGTTGTCCAAACGCCCCGTGAGCTCTGGCAGCCTTGGGGCCGTGCCCACTGCCCTGGGGAGTCTGTTCAGTGCCCAACCACCCTCTGGGGGAAGAACCTTTTCCTGAGATCCAACCTAAACCTCCCCTAGCACAGCTCCAGCCGTTCCCTGGGTCCTGTTACTGCTCACAGAGAGCAGAGATCAGTGCCTGCCCCTCACGAGGAAGCTGCAGACCCTGATGAGCTCTGACCTCAATCTTTTCTTCTCTGGGCTGAACAACCTCCTGGCTGCCCAAAAAGCAAAGCCCTGGAGCTCAGTGTGACACCATTTAAAGAAGGAATACAAGAGAAAATATTAGCACTGAACACCACACTCGTGCAGCCTCTCAAGCATGAGGGAAAAAAAAACCTCATTACTGTGACAAATTGGATAAGAGAAGTTAACAATACTTAGAACTCCACATCCAATTAAGCCTCACAGCAAGTATCTGTGTCAGCCCCGTTCTGCAAATACAAGTGGAGGCAGAACCATGTGCCAGTGGCCACAAGTGCAGGGAAGCACCAGGACTGTAGTGGGATGGCATCTCATGGGCACCTGGCTCAGCTCCACACTCCAGCCTCTGAAAATCCAGCTCTGGAGAGTGGCCACAGAGTCTCACCTATCACCATTCTTTGCTATTGTACCCATGTATTTTGCTTTCACCACAGTATCTGAGAGTGAATTCCTTACACAAAGACATGAATTAACATCATATTGCGTAAAAAATTAGGTCTGGATCTCCAGAGATGGCACAGAACAGCAACAGCACAGTGCAGACACACATTCCTTAAAAATTCACTGACTTGGATGCTCATTCTCCTTTCAGCTTCCTGTTCCTCTGTGCAACCTCTTGTTGGGGCCCTGAAGTACCCTGAGCAGCTGACACTCACACCCTGGGTCAGGGATGTTACTGGAACTCAAGCAAGGCTGGACAGTTCCTTTTGGATGCTCATGGAGCTGTTCATGGGTCTCTCCTCTACAACCCCACAGCCACAGCACTGCTGTCACCGCACAGGGACAGCTGGGAGAAGGGCAGAGGCCCAGGTGATGTTCTGGCACCCTGTGCTCATGGAAAAACCAAGTTTCTTGCCACTTTAGGTAAATTAATGGGTCAACTTGATCAGTAACGGGATTAGAGAGGCCCAACTCACGTGCACTCTCCCATCCTTGACTGCTGGCCCGTCCTCAGCCAGCCGGAGGATGAACAAGCCCATGTTATACTCCTTCCCTCCTCGGAGGCTGAACCCAAACCCTCGAGGGCCCCTTTCCAGCTCCACTGGGAAACAGCCAGGACTCTGAGCAGAGGGAAAAAAAAAACAACCAAGAGATGAGGACCTGTAGGCAGATTTAAACGTTTGTTTCACACATTTCTATATTTTGAGATATTTTAAACTGCATCCATCCCAGCTCAGGTGTGACTCGGGGTAATGGCTCCATTCCAAGTCTAAACAAACAGAACATCTTCCCTTCTGAGAGACGAATAAAATCCTTTATGAAACTCATGCCAAAGGGTCTGTAGTGGCTCCATTACGAGCATTTTCTGTTTCTTTCATAATTATAATGAGAATTCACTTATCCTAAGGAGATAATCAAATTTAGAGCATGAGCAAAAACACTCGTGAGACGCTTTAGCGCATTTTTAAACGCAGCTTTTCTACCCACATCTGACAGGGAAACGTTTAATTGTTCTGCTTTCCCGAACTCCATGGCAATGCCGCTTCAGGATGAGTATTCCATGTCTCCACACCCCTCTGGATGGGCTCCTGTACCTGGGAATGACGGCCAACAGCTGGAGCAGCTTCCGACTGTGTCACGTGCTTGTGCTCCGGCCAGGACAGACGGTAACTGCCGGAAACTTCTTTTCCAGCTTCACCTTCCGTAGCTCCCCTACGGAGAGGTGAAAGGACAGGGATGTTACCTCACACCAACCCCTCTGCCCCAGCTTTTCCCGCTGTTCCCAGCCCCGTTCCCGAACCTGTCGGCGCTGGGGGGGTTGATCTGCGCCGGTCCCAGGGGTCGGTGCTGAGGGGCCGGGCTCTGCCTGGCCGAGTTCGTCCCCGATGGAGGCCCACGGTGCTCTGAAATGCGAACAACAGCAACAGTCAGACCCTCCCAAAACCCACAGCTGGGATCACAGTGACCCAAGGAATCCACCAGTGGCACCTCGGGCTGAGCCGAGCTCGCTCAGACACGAGGGAGAGGATTTTCCAAGCCAGGAGCACGAGTGCAGCTCGTTGGGTTCCACGAAATAAATCCCTGGGAGTTTTTCTTCTTTGTTTTTATTCTTTCATTCTGCTTTCCCTCAGAAAAACAACGCAATTTTGTGGATCCAGACACGGAGAGAAGGGTTTTAAGGTGCTAAAGGCCAGAAGGGATCAGGGGGTGGGTCAGATCCGTTGTACTGGATATTCGATGTAATAAAATTTTGTAAGAGAATAAGAACAACATCCATCTGAGAAATATCCCTTTGGTAAGGTAAGGGAATGAGGATCTGCAGGATCAATGGGAATTTGGAGGTGAAGACCCCAAGGATGGAGGGAAACTGCCAATTTATTTAAGGCACCACAGAGTTTTCTACTGCCCAGCTCCAGGGAAGGTGAGGAACTGGTGCCACAGCCACACTGGGGGATAAGTTCACTGGCAAATTATCAACAGGGATTTTAAAGTGTTTTGCCTTCTCCCAAAAGCCGAGTAAAAACAAAGTATAACACTTCAATAAAATATTTTAAGACAGCTTAAGATTATTTTCCCTTCCACAGAAAACAGTGATTGTGCACTTTTAAATCCAGTGCATTTATGGACAAAAAAACATGTTTCAGGACACAAAACAATTCTGTCATTTAAGAATAAGGAACCACAGTCCATGCAAAAAGCTGCCTCTTAGCTAGAAACTGAATGGCAAAGGGTGGCCCAAGATGAACTTTTGTGCTGAATTAGAAACTAATAAACTCCTTTTTCCCTATAAGGGTTAAAAAATTAAACCCAAGCACCAAAACTAGAGATGTTCCAGCACTTTTAGGTGCAGCACATTAGTGCATTTCTTAATTAAGAACAAACAAATTCCATTAAAATACAAAAAGTGCTCAACCATCTTAAGGGAAGGGAAATTTAAAGCATATTAAACTGAATTCCTCAGGTATGTGAGACCTCCCAAGCCCTCCACAGGACTGCTTGGTGCTGCTCCTGTGACATGCCTTAAAGAGGTTCTTCCCTAGAGACCAAATGTCAACTTTTACTCCTGGTTTATCCTCAGGTTTTTAATTTAGAAGCACAGGCAAGAAAAACGCCATCTGTTTGCAGAAATCCTGCAGCCTGCTCTCGTGTGTTCCCAGCTAATACATGACAAAAGCTGACAGGCTCCTGCTCTGGCGAAGAACAACGTTAAAGAATCTCTTCTGGCGCACGAAGGGGAGGGAATTTGTTTATTCCCATGAAAAGCAAAGATCACAGGCCAGGGAAGGCTGGGAGGGGAGCAGGCAGAGGTTTTGTTGCCCCTCTCACAGGACAGTGCTGGGGAACAGCAAATTGTTAGACCAGGATTTGGGCTCTGTGTGGCTGAACAGCTTCCAGACAAAAAAAA